>JAVQJD010086466.1:0-13121 GCA_036023655.1 Nannoperca australis
TTTTTTTTTTTTTTTTTTTTTTTTTTTTTTTTCTTTTTGTGTGTGTGGTTCTTTGTGGGCGGCGGGGGGTGCGGCGGCCGCCCCCCCCCCCCCCCCCCCCCCCCCCAGGAGAGAGACCAGGAGGAAGGAGAACATACAGTCGTTTAGTTATATTTATATTTCTACATGTAGTTAGAACAGATTGAAAACAGGCGTTTTCAGACCAAACACTTCTGGGGATTCCTTGAGATTCCTTCTCCCCCGAGAACTACATACATTCAGGGTTTTTTTTTTCTTCACACCGCCAATAGGAACACTGGAGTTGGTGTAGATACATCACTTACACAATATTTATATTTTTTTATTTTTTCCCTATAACATACACGCTCAATAAAGCCTGAACTTCATTGTCGGGCCAATTGTTCGTATTTTGGTGAATTGTTTAATTAGGGCTAATCCTACGAGCTGTAGGGGTATCAACGTAACTTACATCACTCAAGGTTCCTCCTGTGCTGGCAGAGTATCAACTCTGAATTAGGAGCTAAAAAGATCCCTCTAAACAACGTTCTAAAAACTACCATTGTTCCCAGTTCCTGCAGTGCAAACACAATATAAAGGGAGGGGTCCTCCAACTGTTCTTAGAACTATGGAAAAGTCAGAAAACACCTAATGTCACAAATTCCAGGATGCCCTTACAAGTTTGATGAGACATCTTGTTGTTTTCGATCATGGTTCTATGCACTTATTTGGAAGTCGCTTTAGATGAAAGCATCTGTTAAATGCCTATATGTAATGTAATGAAAATCCTGTATGTTCTCTCCGCTTTCTATATCATCATACAATAGTTTTTGATTTTTAGCCATGCTAGCAGCAGAGCTGGTAATGTTACAATACAATAACATTTTTGGTGGACTTTGTGTACCTGGTAAATTCCCACGTCTTTTAAGCGCCACACCACAATTTGTAACGCAAGCTTTGTGGTAAAGATTTACAGCATCCAAGCCCAAGCTGAGCTAACTTCAATTACATCATTAGGGTTTATTTCTTCATATTATCTTTTTTAGAAAGCAACTTTCAGAACCACAGAAGAAATTTAACAGCTATTTTTACAGACTTCGTGTGTAAAACCAGTGCCCCTCTAAATTTTAAAATAAGGACCAAGCCCAAACCATGACACAAAAAAAATTTAGACAGGGTTTGGGAGCAAAAATGAATGTGAAACTTAAAGTTTCATCCAGATTATCTGTTGTAAACATTAGCAATATCTTGCAGAGTTATACTTCCTTGTTCAACCTATTCCTGCACAGTGTGGTCAACACTGCATCCTTGCTGCTAAACCACTCCCTGCTGCTCAGCATTAACGTTTCTAGCATTTGTATTTATGTGAATTCAGCATGTTTGTCCATTCAATATGGGCTTATGTTCATTTAATTCTTGTTTATCCCAGGCTCTGCCAAGGGGTTCATTAAATGTGAATGTGTATTGTTGTGGTAACATATGAATAATACCTTAATGAGTGTCAAAACCAAAATGAAATGTGTTAGGAAGGATCATTTAACCTTTGTGTTACAAACAAGGAGTTCTCAGCAATCAGCAACTTTGTTTTTGATAGAAATTGGCTCAAAGTGTAAACACATACAAACATTAGTGGAATACACACACACACACACACACACACAGTGCTTTTTCTCTAACCCGTGGAGCTGAGGGAGTTTCTGTGGAGCTTTGTCGATAAGATCAATGCTACAACAGGCTTCAGTGAGTTTGCTTTAACATCACAAGTGTGTTTGTGTGTTGCTCTCTCTCCAGTCGAGCTGAAAGATCACTTGCAGAGCTTCGTGGAGGAGACCAACGCTCAGCACAGCCCGGGGTTCATCAAAGTGGTTCACCATGACAAGCAGGAAGGCCTGATCAGGTCCCGAGTTAGCGGATGGAGGGCCGCCTCCGCTCCCGTCGTCGCTCTGTTCGATGCGCATGTGGAGTTCAACATTGGATGGTGAGCAACCAGCTTCATTTCATACTGTAACTACAGCAGTGTATGCAATAAAACTACACATTAAAAATACATCAAGCTAGGTACACACTTCCTGGTCCTAGATGGCAGCAAGTGGTGATCAAATCATGAAAAGACCAAAAGTAAGAATCATGTGATCCTACTCTGCAGTATTGTGAGTGTAAGCCTGATATATCTCAGTCCTGTGTGCCATAGCGCTCTGTTGTTGTCCAAAAACTGTTAAACACTCATCAATGACCACACAGTTGTTGATGATGACGACGTGTTCCTTCTTCACCATGAACACACACTGTAGTTTATTTTTACTTACATACACCATCCTGCTGCCTTGAATACTCACTAGCTCAGGGTTTCTCAACCTTTGTAACTTAAGGTCCACTTCTGATTGTTAAAACATTTCCAAGGACCACCTTCACAAAGCATTTATCAAAGAAGCTCCTCTGCAATCTTGAAGGGTTTCTAGCTATGAGCTACAAGCAGCAACCATATAGCTAGCTTTCAAAGAGGCTTTGGACTGAGTTTTTAATGTTGTGAGGACTTTCTGTTTTGCCTGAAGCTCGCTCCCAACACATCCCAGGTGCTTTGTGTTGAAGTGTCTCTAAAGCGTTGATGGTTTTAGCGCCTCATTTGACAGGATCAATCCCAGTATTGTCAATAAACTCTGCTTTGCACTGCCTGCCATTATGATTCCAAATGTTATGTATTCAGTTCATTCAATGAAATCATTCAATACATTTTATCACCAATAAGTGATTTACCATCGTTAGGCATTTTTTAACTCTTCTCTGTTAATTGCTTGAATGCATGTGTGTTGAACCACAAGGTAGTGTTTAATAGTAAACAACAATCTCTACAAAGTTCTTGCACTTCAGAAATACACCACTTCTGTGTTGCTCCACCAGAAACGGTGTATTTCACTATTTAATGCAATTGTTTGGAACAAACTAATCATGACTCAATGGCAGATAAGTGGAATTTCCTGCGCGAGTGATTTGAGTGATTTTGTGAACATTTAGTCATGTTTTACACATGTATTTGTACATTTGACTCTGGGTGTCTACAACGAACAGGTAGAATCTATGACATCTCAGGTAAGAGAGCTTTGGATGTTGTGCATAGACTGCTACTGCAAGTGTATTTCATTATTCCTCCTTGGCTGGTGCAGCTGTAACCAGCTACTTGATAGAGCATGTGATAAACACTTGGGCAAAGAAAAAGAGAAGAAAATTGAGAAAAGATTGAGATGCTGAATGTTATCGTTCATTCAGCAGCCACTTTATTTGAAAGGTTGCTGATTAAATCAGGAAAGAGGCATCATTTCACTGTGTGGGCATTTGTTTTTCCTCAAGACACATCGGTTTATCAGGCAGAGCAGCGGTGAACACGAAAAAATCTATTTATAAGCTGCTTCATGATCGTCCAATTGTTTCTGAGTACTATTAAGAAGTGATGTAGCTGTTACCCGTTGTCTTGTAAATTCATCATTCAAGTAGGTGTAAGCCTTCAGCTCCAGAGAGCCACAGAGGCTGCTTTGACATGTTTATTAGTATTTTGGGTCACAGAGTAAGTTGATTATGTGAGAAGCTGGCAATGGAGGGATTTAATTGCAGACTCTCTGGTGTATAAAAGAGGTGGTTTTGTATTTTGTTAAGTAGTTGAGGTTGAGGTTGTTCTGGTCCATAAGGCCTAATTAAACCTGCAGTCCTGGGGTTGTTCTGTTTGACTGTCGGGGAAGCAACCTGCGTCCTCAGTGCAGGTGTGAGCGGATACTCATTAAACTGAGACTTGGTAAAAGACCAATTTAGCCACTTTGACAATAGTCAAAGGAGATCTCAACGTCTCGGTCGTTAACATTTGACATTGAATATTGATGCAGCAGCCTACACCAAAACACTAAAATGAGAGTTGATGCTGTGATCTATTATCTGTCACGGCTGCTACCTCCAAGGTACCCTGAAAATGATATTTTTTATATAGACATAGCATTGTTTTATGTTCTTATTCTTTTACAGATTTATTCTTTTTACATACAGTACATGTTTCACAGATTTACTGGGGGTAAAGAGGACAGAATTACTAGATTTATTTCTGGTTAAATAAAAATTGCTTTGTAAAACACAGTACTGAAGTGGCTGTACATGCAATTTATTAACTCAAAAAGTTAAGTTACTTTTTAAAGAAATGCAATCAGGAAATGCAAGCTAAAGGCAGCAGGAATCTGGAACACTGCATGCTTGTCAATAATAGACTGTTGGGATGCTGGCGTCTCTTGAGAACTGTGAATTTTAAAAGGCTAAAATATAATGAGAGAAAGTGGCAAGCAAACCAATTTGTATTTTGATGAAGAAAAGAAAACCAATTCAGTATTAATTAATTCATAAACTTTATTATTCCCAAGGTAAGGAAAAAATAGAAGAAATTTAAATCAAGCACATGCACACATGTTAGTGTGCAGACTGACATGAAGCTCAGAATATGAAATTAACAAAATCAGAGACAGAACATAGCCTTGAGTACTAGGGACCATCAAATCCAACAGTTGCTCACCTACTTTTAATTGTAAGTGTCAGAAAATTTACGACCCAGGACATGGGATCAGCATCTAGACCAAAATGCATGTATAATGCAAACCTTTTTGTTTGTGGTATTAAAAGTTGATGATAAATCAATGAATAATCTACACCATGTGGCAACTGTGGCAAAATAACTCAAGACATATGCAAAGTATCTGGCAAAATTGTAGTGAAGTCCTCACAGTAATTTTATATTTCGCAGGGATTCCTCACATGTTGGATATCAAGAAGAAAGAAAAGTGTATATTACAGAAAGTCACAAAAATATGTTTAAAATGTTCCTGCGATTTACATCAAAGAGGAAAAGAAACAACTGATGCATGATGCAGGTTAAAGAACTACAAATAAGGACAGAGTGTATTAACGGTTCATTGAGCAGCTTTGTACAATAAGTCCAGGTCTCATCTGCTGTTATTCTGTTCCATGGATTTTCAGCTACTTTGCCTTAGAGCAGGCTCAGGTGTGTGATTTGTTTTTTTATTCAAACATTCAGAAAATGAAGCTGTGATAAAAAGATCATATGAACCTGATTAAAATGAACCGTTACTGGCTTAGGAGTCACATATTTTTTTTAAGGATTGTTTCTTTGTTTGCACCATCATCATCACAAAAAATAATGGAATATCAACAACAGTGTGTTGCACAGCAACATTAATAATGTCAAGAACTGCTTCTTTCTTCAAAGTTGACGTTGTGTGATGGGATGGGCTCAACTCATTTATGATGAATTTACTTACTTTACTTAGTCACTCTAAAGAGTAATTACTGTAAAAACTGACAGTGGACAGAACAGTCTGCTGTAGAGTACAGAGCTACAACAGGGACAGCATACTGTGACTCGTGTAGTTTAATCAGTCCTGCATTCACTGTAAGAAGATGAATGGACATTTTAGAGCTTCAGAGGCTTTTTTGACACTGCAACAGATTTTTTCGCTCTTTGCATGAGATAAATCTGATGTTACATGGCAACTACATTCCCTTGATAATCAACTTTTTTCCTGTAGATCAAAGATCTATGCTATCATTTAAGATGTTAGCTCTCCAGATTTCAGATTTAAGGAGGTAAATATCAGTGTTGTCTCTGTGTGCCCTGGACAGAGTTAAGTGCCAGAAAAGTTTATATGGCGGCCCAGGGAGGGACTTCAGCAGCTCGAAAGTCTTGTTCTCACAGTGATGTTATTTCCAAATAAATAAAAGCACTGTAGCTCCAAATGTTTGTAGCTGCTGCTTATATCTCTCATACAGGGGCAGGATTGCACACTGTTGCAAAATGTCTCCAGCTAACAAGATAAGCATGTAAAAGACAGTCAGTCTCAATAATGTACAGACATTAATTAGCCACATAAAGATGAATTGTAATAATTGATGATCCAATTAATTTTCATAATGTGCCGTCAAATAAACGTGGTGTTCCTTTGTGAAGATTATCTTGCTGAACAAAACATAGAAGTATCATAAACAAGCTTATTTTCCAAGATCCAATGGAAAGATCCCATTGGCTTTTTGTCAAGGGAGCCACGGCGATGCTAATTTCCAGGTTGTCCTAGAAAAATATGTCATCCCTGCAGCTCTCTATAGTGTGTCAGATTTCACCCGATGATATCCCCATCACAATGCTAGACATACTGTACATGGTCAGGGCTATCAAATCCCGTCTCCCGTCCCCATATCTGTGTCTCGTTACTGAAAAGGACTACTGCAGTGTAATGGCTGTGTTTATTAATTCATACAAAACAACGATCGTAGTGAGTAAAAGGTCTGCAGCGTAATAAAAAAAAAAAGATGTTTATTACTAAAAAGGAGAAGACGATTGAGTACAATACCCACATGGTATTTCCATCGATGCCAGAGCCCCGACATTATAGCAGAGAAGTTTCAATCCAGTTTTATTCTTGTATCACATTTAATGGAGGCTTACATGTTTCAGGTGTTTAAGCTAAGCTAGGTTAAACATGACAAAAAAAAGATTAATTAACCCTCTCCTCTGAATCTGGGTTAGATACAATAAGCATGTTTACAAAATGTTGGAGTGTTGCATTAAGGCTGAAGAATAGTATATTTAACAGAGGTTAATTTTAGTGTTTCCATTGTACCACTATATTACATTGGTCCTACCTGTTTCAAGATGGAATTGATGATCTTGATTAGAATTTTGAGTTTCGTGTTGTGTTCAATGGCATTTTTATGTGGACATTTTCATTTATTTCATAGCTCTCACTCCTAACACTTTAGGAAATAGAATTTAATACCAACCGTGTTGTGTCATGACAAGTATGTTGACACACAATAGAAATGTTTCTTAATGATTCCACTATGCACTAAGTAATGGAAGCAGCAGTTAATTACTAATCTCACTAGCATAGTTGGTTATGTTTAATCTATCACAGTGATGAGGTAGCTGAGGTTCATAACACGTTACTCTTTGCAAAAACACAGTAATCAAGTGCTGCTTTCATTTAAACACAAATTAAGTGTCAGTCTTTTTGAGCTTCGTACACTTCATCACCTCAGGGTCTCCTCTTTAAAACACTCTGGTACAACAGCACTGCTGTGTACCTGTTAGTCATTTTGACAGCCTGAAAAATATTACACACTCACACTCAATACCAATTCATAGGCAGGCAACACATTTGTTCTGGCTTTCTTTCTTTCTTGCCCTTCTACGTACACACACACACACACACACACACACTTGGATTGGGTTGGATTCAAAATAACATTTGTTGCTACTGTGTCCCAGATTAGACAAGAGACACTTACAACATTCTTAACCCCTCTACCCACCCACTCCAACCCTGTCTCTTCCTCTTTCTCTCTCTCTACATACACACACACATACACACACTCGAAACTCCCACATATTGCCATAGAGGAGGTATTGGTCTATGACTAATGAAATCATTCTTGGCAGAAATACAAAAGAGCTCAGCTGCAGATAAACACTTTTTTTATCTAATCTCTTCAAACACACACACATTTTCAACATTTGTATTGGTGTTTAAATGTTTCTTGGTCTGCTGCTACATCGCTGTGGTAAGTTGTGTGTGTTTCAGTATTATTAGCACTTTCGGTAACACATCTGAATTCACAAGTAGTAATCAACAAATTGTGTACACACCTCCTAATCCCCTGTTTCATTTCTTTCTCCTTCTCTTTAATTTCTTATCTCCTTTTCCCTCTCCTTTGTCTTCCTCCACTAACACCTTCCTCTTTATCTTCCTTCCTCTCTGCGCCTTCCTGTGCTCTGAAACTCGCCCACCCTCTCACACATTTATTTTGTTGTAGGAATTGAGAAATTACTGTATAATTACCAACAAACCGCTGACTGCTCGATCTACATAATTGTCTCTACCATATATTGCAATTATCTGCTATTTTGAGTCAAACACAAGTAATTACAGGGTGTTTTATGTTACAGAGATTGTCTGACTGTAATCACAATAATCCTCAATCATCTCCACCTATTGTATATGTGCTGTCATCTGCGCGTAAACGAAGAACACCTAAAATAACATAATTACACGATGCTCACTGATACATGTCAGTGTGTAGCGACCAAAAATTTACTGACTACTCTCAAATAGCTTCCTAAGAAAAGTCTCATCTCTCATGAAGATGGTTTCCATTGAACCGACATAGTAACTGCAGTGTAAACAAACACAGAAGCATAATCATTGATTTTTGAAAATAAAATTGACATTATGACTATTAGAATCAGCCAATACCAGCATGTGAGACAAAGACATGGTGAATCAGAGGATTAAAGCTGCACTAATGAAAATGTTTATATTAACAATCAACAAAATTACTATGTGTTATGCTAGAGGTGTTGCTTGTAGTGACGAACTCACAGAGAATTGTCACCTATGCAGTTCCCTCAGCTCCACAGAGCGCTTTACAATACCTGCCTAGCACCGGGCTAATTGGTGATGAACATAGTGGAGCATTTAGCATCTAAAAAGCTGCATCATTTTCTCAGGTGGGGGTGGAGTGAATATTAGACTTACATGCATCAGGTGGCCAGAAATCTCCAAATAAATGCTAATGTTGTGCCATATATATGCTCAAACCAGGGAGGTTTAGTCGATATTTTACGCGTCTTAAATGGGAAGATAAAGTACATCCCAAATAAGCACGGCGGTCAAAACAGATTTTGTTGTTCAATATAAATGTGGAACTATTTGATTTTTTTTCATATCAGACATATCAAGCAACGCTTTATTGAACTGACAGGATACGGCAGGATGTTATGGGTAGCAGCAACGTTTTCGTAATATAGTAAAAAAGCCAAGTCAAATGTATGCTAACTATGCTAACAACAGATCGGAAATGTGCAACAACATCCGCAACTGCCTGTACCCATCACAGACATCTTCACTCAGACTTGACGAAGCGAAAGGATTTTACCTTGCAGAGCAGCATGATAGCAAGGAGCGCTCACTCTGCAGTTTATTTCTGGGCACTGAAATATCTTTGACTAATGATTCAAATCTTCTACTTTCAGGGAGCAGCCCTACACATGAGAATGTCTTTGATCACGTTCCACGTTTCTTAGTTATAGGTTTAAATTAGTGATGCTCTGACATTCATCGAGACTACTCTTCTTCTAATGTGAGATCCCCCAACATATTTTTGTATTCCGCTGTGAGGAAAATCATTTGTTCCTCTATTGGCATGAAGTCTCACTCTGTGAGCACTGTAACCTTTACCTCGACTACTAGAAGTTTCTTTGATGTGGAGGTCACAATAATTCTGGGTGGGCTCCCTGTATGTATTTTATGTGTTTCATTATTAATGTGTGGTCATAGAACTGTGAAAAGTAAGCCAGAGGCAAGGTTCAGATCTTAATGAACAATCAGTGTGCAGGATAAAAGAGTCCGTTCTCCTCTGTGATGTTGGGACTTTGTGATGTTATTATCATATATACCTCTGTGGGGCTGAACTGATAAAACATGAATGATTGTGAGGTACGACATCTCATTTGTGTTTTCTCTCTGGTGGGACAGTCATGGGGAGTTTGTATTTAAACGACAGCCTTTGGCAGTTGGTCCCATGAAACAAGAATGTAAAATAATAATTTTTCTCTCTCCAGTCAGCCTTCGTGTGTCCTCTGGATCAATAGTAGCATTTTGAACCAGACAAATTGTTGTTTTCTTCAGAGTGCAAAGATGTCAGTTTTCATATGTTGAGACATTGGATTTCCCCCCCCATTAGACATGTCATGTGAAGGATTATCAGGACTGGCCTTGAGCTTTTTTAAATTTCTGTCACAAAATCTAAAAGCCAACACTGAGAAAGAACTTTTTGATTGCCATTTTGATT
The DNA here is from genome assembly GCA_036023655.1 of Nannoperca australis. Classification (NCBI taxonomy): domain Eukaryota; kingdom Metazoa; phylum Chordata; class Actinopteri; order Centrarchiformes; family Percichthyidae; genus Nannoperca; species Nannoperca australis. The sequence continues at coordinate 9,889 of JAVQJD010086466.1, forward strand.
GGAGTGCACATTTCTTTCACATAGCTTTTGTCTAATCCTGATCCTTCATCTTACCTTAAAGGCCCTAAAACTGTACTTTCTCAATTTTCCCATGAGTAATCAGGTTCTACACATGATTTTCAGTTAGAACCGTTTTGGTTATGAGAAGTTTCTGTATTTCAGTCTTCTTGGCTCAGGCAGCCAAAGGTGATGTCACATACTGCCGTGCACTAAGCAGAATTTTGAAACATTTGAATCAGAATCTGTTAAAAATTGGTGGGTTGTTTGGTAACTGTCAATCAAATCTGGTCAAAGCACACCCACACACATTATACAACGACAGCTGAAGTCCTGACATCTCCTCTAGCCTCTGTGCTACGAGCTTCTGTAACTCTCTGCAATCTCTCCTTCTGCATTTCTTACATCACTTCCTTTATGAAAAAATAAAGTGTGTTCCTTGCTATACACGTTGTAAGACAGTTTTGTACCACAGCACATGCTTTTAAATACTGCAAATAGACCCCGGCACAGCTTCAAAGGACATATTTTGTCATGACATCCCTAAGCCTCCCAACCCCCAATATAACATGCATATATACTGTATATATATAAATACACAGATGCTTATCAATCTTAACAATTTATTTTACATTTTTACTATGATAAATAATATTTATCATATTATGTTTTACATGTTACATCAATGTTAAGTTTAATAATATAGCTCCATTCTCAATCACTCTTAAACACAGTTTGTCATTTCTGCTGCTAGAGATCTCTCAATCAAAACAATAACAAAATACTTAATTTGAGGATGTCATGAAGTAACGTGGGATTATGGGAGTTGTTCTGACGTGATTTGGGTATTTGTCCGTGATTTGGAGTTTAGTGTTATCGAACAAGTTTGATTCACGTTACTGATTCACGTTACATTTCGCCACATTTATTCACGTTATGTCATTTATTTCTGATAAAATAGCCACAAGTTTATGTTAGCTAACGTAGCATTAACTTGCTAACTTACCATTACACAAGTCGACTAGCCATACTACAGCTACTGTAGCTACCGTTATGTGGTGAATTCAGTCATGGAATATTGCAGCATTGTTATCTGTGGTCAAAACAATCAAACTAAAAATAACAATGAGCGTGTTTTATGAACAATGTTGTTAGTTATTGGTTTTTAATATTATATAGAAATACAATTATAAAGATGAAGATTTAAAGTTTTTAAGGGGCTTTATAAAAGAAATAAACATAGTATTTCAGCTGTACTGAAAATCAGTGGATGAATCAATGTGGTTTAGGTAGATAAAGTTTTGAACACCCCTGCTTGATCTCTTTGACGTAAAGTAACCCTCTCCACTGGCACCCTCACCTTCAGCAACACTTCTGTATCGACAGCTCCCCTGCCCTGTGATTACTGGCCAGGCTGCCAACAAGCCTCTGTGAATCTTATGACCCATCTGATGTGCAAGGCCATCATCACAGCCACAGCCCTGCAGCTTTGCAGCTTTGCATCCACTGAATGCAATATTACCTGATCAAGGAGTGTGCTTAATTTGTAGTCCAGGCTTTAGTCATCTCCTATTTGGACTGTAGAGTTCTAGAGGGGCTCTCTGTTGGCCCTCTCAACTCCTCGAGCTGCAGCCAACCTCTCCCTCGTAAGCAATGAATTCTAACACCACTTCCTCTCGAATTAACCTCTGGTAATAGCTTACAAGGTTAAATTGGGTGCGCTCAATCTCTTCAGGACTTTCCATGCCAGCCAGTGCCTTACTACTCTCACTAATTCTGCTCTGCCTTCCTTGAAAAGCCCTGGCCAGCACTCTTTTCAGTCCTTGATTCAGCTCCATCATTACTCCTCACTGGTGGATTGACCTTCCTAATCCTCACTAACTTCAACTATGGACTGACAATCCCTCGCACTTATTTCACTTATTTGATTTCCTCCCTTTTCCTTCCTTCTTTTTATCCAGGTGATCTTTCTCTTGTTGTTTTTACTGTAACATACTTGTGTTTTCTTTATGACTTTGTCACGTTGTATGGCAGTTGCACCACCCTATGTAGGACTACAGCCTTTTCGCTTGAGGGTGATGAAATTTACACCGCTCATCACCAGAACGAAGCTGCCATCCTCAGAGGACCTCTACACCAGCCATACTTAACCAATGGTTCGCAGACCAATAATGGGCCTCAGATCGCCATCTAGTGGGCAGCAGAAGCAGTGCTACTGCCAAATAGTTGGATTCACATAAATAATAAAACGTCACATTAAACTGCATAAGATCAATGACCAGTTAGGCTACGTTTGAATATCACCATCAATCACGTCACATCATCAGATAGAGACAAACGTGTACTGCTGTTAGCTAGCTAACGTTCCCTCAGAGGCAGGGATACAAAAAGGATCGGTTTCTGTGGAAAGTGATGTGGGAGAAACCCTGCGCCAGTAAAAGCTCCAAAGAGTGTGCTGAGGAAACATGATCCTGAATCCATTTGGATTCATAATGGCAGGCAGTGATGCTGAACTGAAGAGCGCTAAATCCAAAAAACCATCGAAGCTCGAGAGACACTCAAACACAGCACCTGGGATGTGATGTTTTTTTTCTCATTTATTTAGGAAGGTGGTCCTCAGAATGTTTTTAACACTCAGAAGTGGGCCTTAGGTTACAAAAGGTTGAGTACTGCTGTACACTCATCAGTGTGGGACGGCAAAGAGGATCATTAAAGACCCCAACCACAAACTGTTCTGCCTGCCGTCCAGTACCACACCACAAGACCCTCATCATCCCTCAGTTACTGCATTTCAGTGAGGAGAAACTTCCACATGAGTGAACAAATATGTATAGACACACATGCATAATAAAGATGAGAAATGTAAAGAGTCTTTTTAGAGCGTATTGTGACTTTTTCATATTTTATAGGATGTGTGTGTGTGTGTGCGCAACAGCTAGTTGTTTCCTTTGTCTGTCTGCTGTTTGGTGCTTGGCTGGAAGTGCACAGTGAGTACAACTGACTGCTGCTGCTGCTGCTGCTGCTGCTGCTGCTGCTGCTGCTGCTGCTCCTGCTGCTGCTCCTGCTCCTGCTGCTGCTGCTGCTGCTGCTCCTGCTCCTGCTGCTGCTGCTGCTGCTGCTGCTGCTGCTCCTGCTCCTGCTGCTGCTCCTGCTCCTGCTGCTGCTGCTGCTGCTGCTGCTGCTGCTGCTGCTGCTGCTGCTGCTGCTGCTGCTCCTGCTGCTGCTCCTGCTCCTGC
>JAVQJD010086468.1:0-17782 GCA_036023655.1 Nannoperca australis
TGAATTCTTGTTTGGAGCCCAGAACCATATTGGGAAAATGGCTTAGCTATAAATAAATAAAAAACACCTTTTGAGAAACTTTCTTCTGCATCCTGGTCTGACTGTTCGGTTCTCACAGGTTACATAATTAGTGCAAATAATTTCAAATAAGTCTATGAAAATTGAATTATAAAATTATACTAAACTACATGCAGGGACGACATCTTTTCACTGTCCATATAAATACGCATCCACATCTGTTTTGAGATGAAATGTCTAAGAGTGGTTATTAATGCATGATCACTTCTTGCCCTCTTATTTTATGTGGAAAAAATAACCCAATTGGCACTTTAAAAACACCCTATATGTGTAAATGTGTTGTGTGCATATAGCAATCATGGCCAACTTTAGCTTAAGCTTGGCAGGATAGTCTTGGCCAGTAAACTCTTACCCAGCACTCACGTACTGTCTGCACTGACCTATTTGGCCAAGTCCCAATCCTATTACAGCCTGTAAACGGCAGCTTGTCAAGCCTCAGAGTGAGGAGTCGCCCCTTCATGTCAGAGCAAACAACAAATGCTGGTCAGTACCTTCAGAGCTGTATTTCGTTTATTGAGAAGGAGTATATACAGTGTATATACAGTGTATTTGTGATTATAGCACATTAATAATTGATTAGAGAAAGAAATGTGAGATTAATCTAAAAACCAGAGACACAGTGTCTACATGTTGCAATCACAAACACGTGGCCTTGATGATCAACTCTTTATTTTAGAATTGTATACACATGCTAAAGTTAGTGGGTGATTCCTGGATGTATAGGTTGCCATTTTAGGAAATATTAACTTTATTGTTTATGATATACTTTAATGTCTGTTTTAGGTTATTTAAGCCAGTAGTGTGTCATTTTTCACTTTCTATGGCAGCTTGTTTTGGCTGTTCAACCTGTCTGAGACCTTTCTGCTACCATGACTTGACAGCAATAAACAAACACAAAAGAAGTGACATTTCATTGTCCTGAAAGGGTCTTGATTTTTCTTAGAGCTTAGATTTCTGGCTCTGATGGTAAATTGTAAGCTTTTGCATTTGGTTTTTGGCTCCCTGCAGAAGGATGCGTCTGAATAGGATACTTGAGGAGAGAAAAAAATGACCAATTTAAAGCATCAACACTTTGCTGCAGTATAACATGACTATGGAAGGGTTTTTGGCCATCATTTCTTGAGCCACTTGAGATGAGATGCTAAGCAAACTAAACATAGTTCTTCAAGGACAGATTTCATTGTAGACAACGGATTAAACTAAATGTTTTGAATTACATAAATCAGAACCAGTATGCCCAAGGAATTTAGTATGTGACAACCACCACCCTAGTTTATTGAATAAAACATTGTAACTTTTCTTTGTTAGCAGGTTGCTCTCGAGACAACATGGTTTACTTGTATTCTGTACTGATGCAAATAAACCTACGTGAATTTAACTTAAGTCTTTAACTTAACAATCACTCGTCAGTGAGGGTAGTGGTACCTCCCCTACTTTAATTTATTATAGGTTGAACTTCCAGTCCTGCAGAAGATGCAACAGTAGAAAGAAAATCCACCACAAAATCCACTAAGGAGTTTGTGAGTTTTAAAATAAACTAACCAAATCATAATATATATATATAGCCCCCTCCTGCTGCTATCATGAGACAACATGTCAGTGAACTGACTCCTCTTTTTGCAATGGCCAGTCCCACTTGGAGACGATACCTTGGCACACACATGACAGAGGTGAATCTGTAGGAAGGCTCTGGTGATGTGAAGCTTTCTTCCTCCATTTCTAAAAGACCCTGTAATCATGTTCCCTCACTTTTCCACCTCTGTCCCCATCTCCCCCGTCTCCCCCTCAGGTCCTCGCTAATGAAGTGACCAAAGGTTTTAAACTGATGTTTGTTATATTTGTGCCACATTGCGCGAGGCGCTGTCTCTTAGTCTGCTCCCTGTTTAGGGGCTTGAACAGCTAATTGGTGCACTGCAGTGACACAAATGCACATTGACATCTGGAGGCTCCACACACACACACACACACACACACACACAGACAAAACAAAACAAAACATACCAACTAAATTGTTACCAGATGCATTGAGTATATTACATATTGTCAGTTTCTACACTGTACTACATAGTATCAGTGGTGGAGTGCAACTAAGTACGATTACCAAAGTGCTGTAGTTAATTATGACTATAAGGTACCTTTTAGCCTACATTTATTTGACAGCTTTACATCTTATGTACAAGACAAACATTGAGATTAAATAGGATTAAACTAACCAGCTGTAAATACATTAGTTGAAATGATCTTTACCTGTCCAAATACAACAGTAAAATGCTACCCACACAGTAACACACCAGTAAAAACTAATGAAATAAAATAATATATAATATAACACTGGGACCCACATTATGAGTACTTATTAAAAACAATGTAGACTATTTATTGTAGTAGTGTAGTGAGTAGTACTCAGGATTTAAACACTTCTTCCACCATTGTACAATACACTATCCATGAGAAAGACAGCGGATAGACAAATAATGTGACACCACAATTGCAAACCTCATTGTCTGTTATATCTTTATTTCTGACTTCTCCTTTGAGGCTAAAATATAACAAAATGTTATGATATTTTGGTGTTTTCGGACAGACCATTTCTTGTTAAGTTTTGGCTTCTTTAAAAACCTATTTAAAATGGCAGATTGGTGTCACAGCTGATAACTTGAGGTCTTTTGGTTAATCTGACCTTTAATTGACATTAAACTGTTCATCTTCTCTGCCAAACCTTTCTCTTCACTTGTGGAGAAAAACCAAAGACTGCACTTTCTGTGAATAGGCAGTTATGGTTGCCATGGCAACAGTAGCTTCGTTATCTTCCCTCACCCTCTGTCCTTGAGGCCAGATTTATTGAAACAAATTGCAAGTGTGGCAACTAAGTGAATGGTGGCCACACCAGTGTCAGTAATGGATCAAGTGAATTATTATGTATATATTATGTGTGTTGGATGAAGCCAGAAAATAAGAACAGTGAACGACACAAGAGGCCAAACAACATGTATGTAGTTGTCTTTTTGTTACAGAGTGTGAAAAGTTTAAATCAATGAAACATCTGCGTAGTATTTTGGTGTTATTAATAGGAAGGACACAAAGACAGATGTTCTTTGGAAAATGTAACATTTATTGTGCTTATGTAATTGTTCCTCTCCACTGACAAAATAGATCTTTTTACAGAAGAGTAAAATGACTTATAGACTTTCTGATAAAAATACATCTTTATGTAGCTAATAAAATAGACATATGTGCATGTCGAATCAGCAGCTTTGAGGGAAAGATGTGTAAGAAGAGGGGAGCTAAACAGCACAATTACAGATGTCAAACCATTTCTCGCATTTTCTAAATAGATTCTCCATTCGATTTCTTTTTTCCTCTGAAAGTACAGCTTGCCTCTTGTTAGAACAGGCAAGAACTGGAAAAGAGAGTTTCAGTGGGAAAAGAGAAGGCAGGGCTGAAGTAGAAAAGGACGATCAAAGGGGTCAAATAAAGTGCATGAGTCAAAAGAGAGTGCTGGATTTATATTTTCCAGGTCAAACCTCTAAATCATCAAAAGCTGCCTCTTCCCTAGAGTACACAAGGACAACATTTACAGTGGTTAAATCAACCGTTGTAATACGTGAGGGACAATAGTGGCATTAGGGGTAAAGGCAGAAGAAATAGGCTTAAACAATTCCATATTTTGCCAGGTCGCTGAGCTCCATGTCCCCGAAGGCTTCCCATGGGCAAACCACTGTGATGTCTGTGCCAAGACCCTCCATGCCGGGGATGTCGTCTCCGAATCTGAACGCGTAAGACAAAAAAGATCTGATGAGTGCAAACTGAGAGATACAAGGATACGTTTTTTGTTTGAAGAAGACTTCTGTGTGTTTGTGTGTGTGTGTGTGTTACTTCAAATCCATCTTACCCCTTCTGGCCTGGTTTCGGTGCCTTGCTCTTGAAGGTGCGCATGGCCCTCTGCTTGAATTTAGGAGGTGCCTTCCGATCGACGGGAGCTGCAACGGCTACGTCTGCCATTTTGATTAGTTACTGAAAAAGAAAAAAATATGTTAGATCTCTCAACAACCCTCGGTTCATTACATGTTTGATGACTATTCATTCATACCTTGCACAATGTAGCTGACCTGTAACTTTTACAAAATGTATGCTATTTGTTTAAGTGTGTCTTAATATTGCCATGTGTTTATTTTATATCTTGTCTTAATGGCTTTAGATATCTTATGTCCAGCATTTCCAATGGCCGTGCTATTATAAGTGCTATACAAAAAAAACATGCCTGATTCCTCTGCTACCATCAGACAATAATCTCCCCTTTATAGAGCCGCTATTACAGTACAGTTCCCCACTGTGAAATGTGAACACATAAATCTCTAAACAAATCTTCTTTAGCAAGCTTGTCAACATCCAGACGTATCACCAAAGCTTAAATGCATTAAGTATTAAAAAAGGAAAAGCAGTGTTCAAAACTCCTCTGGGTTCACCCAGATCCATCAAGTAAAGACACCCAAGGTCATTGTAAAGAAATAGAGACCAAGACTTGAGCTGTACCATCAGTACCAATCTTCTCAGTAACACAGATCTCATTTCAGCCACGATACTCAAGAAAAATTATAAAGCCACGACTCTGTCACCATGTTACCAAAGCAGTAAAACCCTCAGCTCCCTGTAGCTGAGCTGAGAAAATAACAGTTTCATCTCACCTTTTGTTGAAGTCTCAAAGTGTTTTTCTGATGCTGTGTGATGAGCTTCACTTGTTTCCCGCTTGTGTGATTTCTCTCCCTCGGACCGTCCCTTTTTATATTACTCCGAGCTGCTAATACCCTCATTTGTTCTCTGCTCTGTCCTTAATTCTGTACCAGCTCATCCACAAATAGACAAGATAAAGAAGGATAAGATGTAAATACAAGGTGTATTTCAGGTTAGATATGCTCCAACCTGAGAATTGAAAGTGAATAATACAGGGGTCATTTATTGGCAGTAAATTACTCTCAAGTTGAAGTCTGCATCATGAACCTTTGTAATTAATTATGGTAAATTCAACTAATTAATAATAGAACAAGTAAATGTTCATTTTGGTTTAGTCATAGGAATAATATATTCACTGTATATGGAAAAATAATAACAGGTGTAAAGCAAATGTTGTGGTTTATGTGGGTCACTTTTTTTGTACTACATATCAACAAGAACTGTGAGGAACAGCACCAAACAGGTTAGTGATAATAGGCTGCAAAGGAAAAAGAAGGGGAGCCGCTGAAGGCCGAATTATTATGCTAAATGTGTAACAGGCACTCAATGGCTTGAAGAACACAAAAAAGGCTTTAAAACAGCAGCAGCTCGGGAGCCTTTTATAAATACAGGGTAATTACAAGATTCAAATTCAATCTCCTTTCAAGCACTTTCAAGGTACTTAAACCCAAACGTTTCAGACTCTCAAAGCCTTTATCATTCCATCTTAATTGTTACTTTAAATGACAGGAGACAACAAACAAATATGACGATGGGAACATTTAATTTCAAATGTTAAAAGATTTTTGGTTTACATGAGTGATTGCATAGATGACAAAACACCAGATTATGTTTCCAAACTTTCAGGACTTTGTAACGGACCATGTAAATAATAAATTAATAATAAATAGTCTCACTTTTCTGCATTTCACAACTCCCTTGCATTTATCTTTGTTGTTTTTAGCAACTGCATTTAATCCAAGTCTGTATGTCTGATGGTTTGAATATATAGTTGTTAGTTCACTGTTCACTATATATGCAGTTTATTTACTGCCATCTCTTTTTAAAAATAAAGAGATAAAGATAAACTTTCAACTTATTTGTAAACAAACGTGTCCTGACGCAGCATCCTGCACGAGGACCTGGATCAGTTGATGTAAGAGCAGCGATGCCCTGAGCTCCCATGCAGGTGATCAATCGCTTAGTGACAAAAAAGAACACGTAACCATTCAGCTCTTAATCCCACACCTCATGTCATGTACTGAGGTTGAAGAGGGACAGTACTGAGACTTTGTTTGTTTGTTTTAGATTGGTCTGTCTTTGTTCATGCTGTGTATATTTTATTTTTTCCCCCTTGTATCTATTTATTCATTTAGATTTGTTTGCGTGTGTGAAGCACTGTGTGTTTTAAAGTGCTATATTAATAAAACTTTACTTATTTACTTACTTAACTGAAGAGTGTTTGAGGGAGGTGAAACGTTAAAGTAATGCTCCGTGATTTTGTTACAGCATTTATTTATGCACCCAAATCTTCACCCTATTTACTTTCAACAGTTTTACTTTCTCTTTCTTAGCTGATTAAGACTTTGAGATGTGGGTGAAAGCTCTGGATAAACTAGCAAGCTATTGTTTTGAAGTATAAGTGAAATTTACTTACAAATGAACTACCATTACCAAAACATAATTTGATTTAATTTCATAGAAGTTGAATTGGAGGAATGACCTTTGATTTCTAGCATTTTCATTTTCAGCTCCACATTATGTATCTTAAGAGGAATTGATTATGTATGTGTAAAAAACAGGGACTGTATTGCTGTCACAATAGGATTTGATCAAGAATATATCTAGTTATTACTAAAACTTTTACTTTCGATGTGTGCATTATGTGAAATCATGATGAAAAACTATTATATAATCTTCTCTTCCCTTCCTTACTTTTCTTTACTAAATAAATGTTGCATCTCTGTTGGTTTATGTGACAAAAGTGGACGGCCATTTTGGCCAATAACGTGATTTAGATCTCAAGAGATCATCCTGGTTTTTATTATTTGTGTTCACTACATGAATATTGCACTACTGTACATAAAGTATGTGCACACAGTAAATGCTTACATTGGCAAATGTGGCAAATTAAAAGCAGTCGCATAATGTAACTAACTTTAGAAGTATTAAAGAAAATAGTGTGTTTAATTTAAGAAGCAATTGAGACTTCATGTTTTGGTAAATGTCCAGATATTTCCTGTAAGACTTATAACTCAGGTCAGAGAAAAGTTGGATAAAAACTGAAAATTGGCTGCTCAGGGCAAAATCTCCTCACACTCAGGGTTTATTATTTACAACATACATTATGTGTGTTGACTTCACACCAACTATGGAATTCTGTGAACTTAATAATATCATGGTCTCAAGATGTGCAGTTTATAACTTGTCCAAGAGTAATCTTTAAAGCCAGGGTGTAAAAATAGACAAAGCTGTTTGTGTAACTAGAGTCTTTAAGATCAGTTTGACAGCTTCAGTCTATAATTTGACCCAACCTGAGGATGTTATATCATCCAAGCACGGGGCAGTGGGGCTTAGAGGTGGAGGAGGAAGGGGCTTACACATTAAGACGCACTAAACAACTGTTGCAGCTCCTGCCGATAGGAAGTGGTTCACAGTGCTTTTGCCCATGGGAAGTGTTCGGCGACATGGAGCTCAGCGACCTGGCAAAATACGGACCATTCACCCAGTCCTCCCCTCTCGCCCTGTTCGCCTTCACTCACCAAAACACCTGACCTGATGTGGTTGTGTTAGGCCCACATGGGGTTTGGGAAAAATTGCACAAAAATTGATACCCAAAGCTGATCAAAACTATAGCAAAATTGGCAAATGTGATTTAAAAAAGTTATATATTATCATTTTTAATTTACATGATTCACCAAGGTGTCCCTTCTTGAAGCAATAACTCAAAACCTCCTCCCCCATACTATGCAGTCTGCTTTTGCATTTCTGAGAGACCGTGGACCAAATCTATTGTAATATTGATATATATTGTAATATATTAAACCTTCGAGCCTCTCTCCTGCCTTCTCTACTCCCATACCTAATTTTAAAGAGGTGTCACTCATAGTGCTTTACAGGCCGCTTTATCATTTTTTAGCTCATTGTTTTGATTCTCCAGCCTGCAACTTTACTGTTTTGGTTCACTCATCAGCTGGTTTCCAGCCACAGCAGGCAGCTGCACCAGACACCAAACAATAGATAGACAAAGTTAGCAACTAGCTGGTGAACATATGCATTTAGCTTCTAACAAGCCAGCTATTTCTCTCCCCATCAAAAACCAAGCTAAAAGTAGTGAGAGAGTGAAGTTTGGACTTGCATCGGATGGATGTGTAAATGTGGAACTGTTTGCTAACAAGTCTCCATATCATCTTGATGACAATATGGGCACGCCCAGTGCATACAACGCAAGCTGAGTCCTCACAGCAGCTGCCCCCCCCCCCCCAAAAAAAAACTGTGTGTACAATAATGCGAGAAACTACAAAATAACACTCATCCATTTTACTAAATAAATAGAACAGGCCTACAAAAAGAAAACAACCTGAAAGCTTGATCACAACAAAACATTTTTATATAAAACATTTTATATGGACATTCAATAACAAAAAAACATAATGGCAGTCAAGGGGGATATAGACATGACAGAGGGAGAGGACTGGTCATTGAGAAACCACTGCAACTATGAAGAATGGCCACATAGTTTATTATAATACAGTGGCGATAAAATTGTGACAGAAAAACGAAGTTGCCATGTGGTCTTTTGTGCGGCAGCCATTTTGTTTGTCAGCCTTTTTTGCCAAACAGCACTGTGCTCTTTTCAATTGTTGTGTTAGCTAGCTTCCATCTGCTAGCTGCCTGTCATTCTCCATGGAGTTTAGTGGTAAAGAAGAACGCAACTGGGCTCGGCTGCTCAGGAGTCAAATATGAAAGACAAGATTCATGCAAAACTTTTTTTTTTACTTGACAAGTATCGCTCATGCTGGTTTGTCCATGCCTTCAGTGGCTTTGTAAGTCCATGTGTGTATTTTGTGTAGCACTTCTCAAGTTGGCAACCAGAACGTGCTGGGGACTGTTAGTTAGCATCTTTGGCTAGGTTTCTTTTTTTCCCCATTTTGTCCAGAGCACATTCTATGGTAACTTGGGAGATATTTAAAAAGTTGAAAATGTTAAATGTCATGAGAAAATCCAACAGCAGCACATTTAATGAAAAAAACAACATCTTATTGACCTGCAAGTTTTTCCAAGAGTGAAAAATGGAAAACACAACGGTAGCTTTGAAATTAGTTAACGGCCCAAAAAAACCCTAAAAAAACTGCCCCATTTTAGACAATTTAGATCATATCCCTCAATGACATTTTGTTTTTCACCATGTTTGAACGTTAACCTGTTTATGTATGAGAGATAACACTTTCAAACATTTTACTGTATCTTCAAACAAACCTGGAGTGACCACAAAGGCCAAGCTGGCGGATTTAACCACTGAAATGTAAGGAGTCTGCTTTCAAAAATATATATATAAAAAAATAAACAGAAGAACTCAAAAAGAAAAAGGAACACAGTTGGTTTTAACCAAAAGTGCTACAGACATATATTCATTTATTCTGAATGTCTCAAGTCACCTGCAAAATATGGACACAAAAGGAAAAGAAAATCCAGCTGTTCCTCTGTATTTTGAAATATCAAATGTCATGCTAACGGATCCTATAAATCAACCCAAAACAAAACATCAACAAATTAAACCGTAGCCTCAATTTGACTGAATATATAATTAAGAGGACAAACGTTTGGTAGTGTTACATGCATACCGTTAGTTTGTCACTATTCGGGTACGCTCTCGGCCCAAGATCTTTACTCCAAAGCAAAACAAACAAAACCAAAAAAACTTGAAATTTAACTTGGAGAAGGAACAACTTATGGATATAAAAAAAGACTAACAGAAGATGAATAAGAAGTAAATAAAGACAGCAATACGATTATCAAAGATTATGATCATAACGATAACAAAGATAATATGTTTATACACACGGCAGAAAAATGTGCTTTCTACAAATCTTTGGAACAAAAACAAAAGCCAAAAAAAAGCCACGTTTTGGAAATATAGAATACAACGGTATAGAAATATGCACAATAGTAAGGTGTTTTGCATTTAAATATTTTCTATTAACTCAGTGACAGAATCTCTCTCTTGCTCAGTAATTGCTGCTGCCAGCATTCTTGAACACAATTACCAACTAAAGTATATTTCAGGAAGACTCATTCAATGTTGGACTTTGCTCTATAAAAGATGGAGAATGAGGGGAAAATCCAAATAATAAATCTCTACATTTAAGGATCAACAAGTACTTAAACCCCAGGGTTGCGGGTGGATGATTTAGTTTGGATCTAAAGCTAAAATCAATTCTAGAAGTTTTAAGTGTAGTGTTGAACTTTTTGTAGTGTTTGGTTGTGGTCGCACACAGAGTGCAGTAAAATCCTGTGCGTAAGAAGGATGACGTGAGACTATTGTGTCATATAGTCAAAAGGTGGAATACAGATGTTTGTTTTTTGATTTTTTTTTTTTTACCCCGAGGTTCATTGTTGGACCTACAAGTCCCAGGACAGCAGTGGCTCCTGAGTCTAACAAAATAATGGTTAATAAGAATGAGAATAATTACAATAATAATAATAATAATAATAATAATTTGGTAAATTTTTTCTCTAAACTAATTTCTTTGCATATCATAACAATTTTAAGTTTAAAGGTTCACCATTTCCACATACTAAGAAAACTTGAGGTAAGGAACAGCTCTAATAACCCTCCCTCCTTCAGCTTTCGGACGTGATTTCTGTAGCGTTATAAACCGTCACACCATCTCTCCAAGCCGCCATGTTCAGTCTCCCTCTACCAGAACACAGCAAGAATGGAAATCCTCTTTCATTACTATCTGCCCACGTAAAGGAGGAATTATAAAAATCCATCAGTGGGTGTTTTTTTTTTTTTTTTTTTAAATCATTTTAGTGACTCGTCATTCAAAATGTTCTTTAGGTGCCCTTTAAATGCACCTTCCTGCTTCCTACCGCTCTGACGTTTTGTGGACACTTTGCTTGTTTCCCTCTCTTTTTCCTTTAATGTTGAGTGTGTGCAGGCCACACAGCACTCAGCTCTTTCTCATAGCAGTTTGACAGCTATTTAAATGTCAAATATCCACATACAGCCTTTGGAAGAATATCTGGGCTCCATCCCGAGTCTTGTGCTGCTGAGTGCTGAGGGAATAAGAAGGGGGGACTATAATACAGCCGTGCAATAGGGAAGGTGGCCATCTTAAGTCTTTGTTTTTTTTCTTATTTTTTTTTATGTAAAGGCCACCTGTCAGTCTTTAATACAGCATTCCTCTATTTCTGTAGTAGCATATATAAGAAAATGTGGGACTGCTCTGGGGTGGGATCTGACATTTCTTTGTTGTGACTCCACACTTTAAAACTGGGTGCAGTCCACCTCCACGACAACAGAGGGAGCTCTTTCAGAGTAATTCAATGGAAGAGAGGAGCTCCTGGGAAATGTAGTGTCTTTAGTAAGGGGCAAATCTACTGTAGCCTCCTCTGTACAGTGTGGCCTGTAAAAACAACAAAAGAGTAACATTTAGAAGATCAAATGTTTTCAGAACAACAATATTAATTAATTTATCAGTCTGGTGATGTTCAATTTTTTCTTATTGTCACTATATTCCATAAAAAGACTAACACCAGCAACAAATTAATCCTACTATCAAGTATTGTCCATCATTGACCATCCTGGTCATAGCCGCATTAATCTGCTAGGGGCCCTGGGACAAATCAACCGAAATGAATCTAAATACAGATTAATTTAGTCTTACAACTAGATTTTAGCATAAGGACACTCTTCAAAAGAATATAAACCATTATGTCAATTGATAGTGTTTTAATTTTACTTTATGTAAAGCTCTTATTTGGAAGTCGCTTTGGATGAAAGTGTCTGCTAAATGCTTAAATGTAATGCTAGACATTAACACAAATTAGTTGGCAAAGCAAAAAGCTAGAGCCTTCAGGGTCCCCTGGAGTTTTGGGGCCCCACTCTGTCCAGTTTGTAATGCAGTTTTAGTGGTGTAAACACTGAATGTACTAAAGTTATTATAATCAGCAGCTACATTTTCCAACAAATGTACTATTAATTCATCATTGAGTAACGTTTGTGTCCAGCTGTTTTACAAAATCACAGAAATACTGGGTTTGGCGCTGAGTGCCACAGACAGGAGAGGGGAGTTGTACTGAGAGATGGATTAACACATTGTTGGTTTTGCTTGTTTAACGAGAATGGTTGACAATAACAAGAAAAAATAGAATATCACTCTCCTTATCCTTTGATTGCTTGACAGTATATGAGCTTTAAGGACTTACCATGGCTCCAACACCGTAGGCAGCTGGGGCGAGCGCAGCATGGTAGGGGTCTGTCGTGTAAACTCGTCCGTAGCTATAAGAAAACGGAAAAAACAACAAACATGAGATCAATATCACATAATATTTTAAATGCAAAACATTTGAGGAAATTTGACTCAGAGCACAAAGTGACTCATATACTGTAATGGGGTTGTTATTTTTCAAAATTCCCTTCCTGGTCTATGATTTGTTTAGGAATGACACCCCAAACTAGTCTTTCCTCTAGCCTCATGATGTGGAGAAAGTTATCCACTTAACTTGATTTCCTGTCCTGTAGACTTGTGTACTTAATGTAATTGTAATAATCATACAGCACCTGATTTTAAATGTGCTTTTTAAATAAAGTGGCTTGACTAGTTAGAGACAAGCAAGCAGCCATAATTTCCTAGCGGCACCTAGTTCTGCATGACTGTCAGAGGAGGCTTCAAGATGTGTCTGACAGCCCACTCACCTGTCACTGTAAGCTGCTGCTGCAGCAGCGGCTGCTGCAGGAGTCGCTACCGCAGTTGGCTGGGCGTAACGGTACGCTGCATAGCCCCCCTGTGGTGAGGCAATGAAGGGGGTAGAGATGGGGGAGAGTAGGGGGCAGCGTGTGTGATAGAGGAGAAGGACATAATGGATGAAGAGATTGGACAAAACAGACACAAGAGGAGATTCTTGTTAAAAGTTTGCTGTATTTCCTCTCCAGACTAACAGACTAGTAGTGAATCTAAAGGGTTACATTGTGAGAGAGAACGCTGAGAAGAGAGCGAAAGATTAACAAGCAGTCAGCAAATCTGGCTAATCTGGTGCAGTACAGCATTCACAAGGATGTAGCTCAGGCTCTGTGTGGTTCTCTCCCTCCATGACCAACGTGGAAAAAATATATTATTATAATTTATTAATTGAATGCATTATGTGTTTTACTGTTTGTAGCGTTCCCCTGTTCAACATTAAAATACGTCATCTTTTCCACTGTGAACTGGACACGGAGGGAGAGAGAGTTTATACCCATAACTGTGCCCCACCCCGATTCCCCTACCAAAAACACACAGTTAAAGAAAGGGGAAGGGGTGGCAAGATGAGTGTGTCATTATATATGTTTGGATGGACAGCTGATGAACAGCCACAACAAACTACAGGTGTAAGAAGACAGTCAGCCAGTCGGATTAAAAAGAGCACACACACACACACACACACACACACACACACACGCTCACGTGGCCAGAAACCAATCACTGACAGCCACAGCATGCTTTTCCAATCTCAGAACATCCAGTGTATTAGGCCAAACATCCCTAAAAATTCTTTTTAAAAACACACCGCTGTATTCTACCCTAAAGGATCAGTCACGACCAAGTCCCCGCATTCAGGACCACACAGTTGCTGCTATGGGGGGGGGGAGGCTGGACTGAGGAGGAGGGGGAGAGGAAGAGGAAGAAGAAGTAGAAAAAGAAGAAGAAGAAAAAGAAAACAAAGAAGAAGAAAAAGATGACAAAGAAGAAGACCACAAACAGAAAGAGTTAAATTATTGACAGATGAAGGAAAAAAGATATAATGAACAGAGCGAGAAGAAGTGAAATAAGAAGGGTTTGTAGACGGAAAGAAAAAAGAGGGGAGGAAATAGGGACTTGGGTAGGAGTCAGCCTTGTAAGTATGTCTGCATGCCGACATTGATTCAGTTAGCATGCCACAGGTGAGACAGATAGGGAGATTCCTGGAAGGGGTCTGAATTGACTGCTGATAGAAAATGCCCTGCATCCCTCTGACTACAGATAAGCCTCAAGTTTCTTTGTCGATATTAATGTCTCATTTATTCCATGTCCAGTTTGTATTTAAAAATGGCAATGCAGCTTGCTGACACATTATAATTGTCACAGATGTGCATTATATGTAAAGTTTGTGTACAGTGAAAAGATTTAGTGGGAATTATAACAAAATGACGACATGTGCTTGGTTGAAATGTGCTTTTTTACCTAAATTATCCCAGTTTGGAACAATTCTTTTCAGATGTTTTACAAATTTTGGAAGTGTGGGAAGTGACAAATAATATAAAATGTTAATTTGTTTAATGTATCTCGCCTCAAAAATAAATGGAAATGTATAAAATATAATAGATTCATTTTGTTATGGGTTGGTAACTTCTGGTCATCTAGAGATGATACCAAAATAAGACAAAATGCCTTTGTTTTTATACTGAGGAAAAGAATAAGTTAGCTGGATGTATTGTCATGGAATAGACTTTGACCAAAAAAGACCAAACATTCAAGTATTGACCCTCAATTTGCACCTAATCTACCCTAACATGTACATCCATCTCTCCTGTAGATATTTTGTGAATGGAAGTTTTATTCATGAATTCAAATTTAAACTTCTCCCCCTTCCGCAACTCCACCCATGTCAGAATCCAGTGAGTTAGTAGAAGAAGACAGAGAAGGCATTTCAATCTCAGATGGTCAATAATGTCTAGCAGCACGCAGTCATTGGAGACGAGGAGGATGCACACTGGCTCTCACACAGAGTGTGTAAACCCTACCTGGGGCAATCTGCCACTAATGTCCTGAAACACTAGTCTACAGAGAGAACAGAAACAGCTATTGTCAACCTGGTCACACACGCGCGCACACACAATTACACACAGTCACACACTCATAATCACATTGGTACAAACCAACTCACAAATGCACAGAGACAAACCCAAGAGGAGTCTACTCATGAATGAACACTTTGTTGAAAGTGTATGTGTGTGTGTGTGTGTTGGGCTGCTGAGTGCTATTTTTATGTGTTCGCATTGTTGAAGGAAAAGTGATGAGTTTAATACAAATTTAATTATTAAATTTGTGATCAAATAAAATAAAAAGATAATTTAAGATTAAGTCGGGATAACATAAAATGCCTAGAAGTGATGAATCGAAACACCCAAAAGTACACGTCTCAGTGGGTTTGGTCCGCACTGTTTCACACTTGAAAACCCACAGGCAAGAGGGGGGAGACGTAGGTGAGGAGTGAGGCAGTAGAGGAGAGAGAGGTATACTTACATAGAGATCAGCTGCACCGTAAAAGCCATCCTGATAGGCCATCACACTGAGAGAGGCAGAGAGAGAGAGAAAGGAGAGAGAGTCGAGAAAGGAAGGAAAAGGAGAGTGGACAGAGGTGCAGTGGTGGAGAGCCGAAACAAACAAAACAAAAAAATGGTTTGATGCGCCACCATGTGGGCATTGCGGAAAACAACAAACAGGAGTGACGATTGAGGGAGAGAGAGAGGGGTGAGAAAACGGTGCCAAACAGATTGTGAAAGAGAGAAAAGAAAGAAGGGTGAGATTATTACACACCGTGCAACATGCAAGATAAAATACCACCTCTTTGTATACAAATGCACTTTAGAGTGATACTACTACTGTTAATTGAGCCAGTGAGACAAACTTCTATTAAAGGAAAATACTCCTTAATTTGATTTGAATGCACTCAAGTATCATATCATTATCGCTTTGAAAGGTACAAGGAAATGGTATTTCAGCTCAGCAAACTATCATTGTCAATATCTCAATAAAATATATTCAAACACACAGCATGCACAATTATGAACTACTGTTTTTAACTAAGTGAAGACGTGCATTTAAGAAGTCACAATATTATGTCTAGTTTTTAATTCTAAATAGCAGTTTACTAGTTATCACTTTTAAATTATGTTTATGTGTGTTTACCCCGGGTAGGTAGGGATGGCAGGTTGTGGCACAGCTGCCCTGACTGCACTGTAGACCGGCCGGGCCCGACCACGCAGATGAGCGCCTCGAAAGGTCGCAGCGGTGGAGGCAGCTGCTGCTGCTGCTTGGTACGGAAACCCTGGCACTGAGAGAGAGACAGACAAAGAAAGAGCAGCTTCTTAAATACCTTTAAAAGCACGACATCTCGTCTCCATCAATCTCCATGAGTATAAAGGGTAACCCTTACCCATACCCCACCCATACCTGTATAGAGTTCAGGGCTGTACATGGCTCCAACCATTGGACTCAACTTCCATCCAGCTATAGTCAACAAAAAAAATGACAATGTACATTTAATGCAATATGACGGGACACTCACAGAAGCAACCAGACATTTTACGGCTTGTGCATTTGCCAATACCAGGACAAGACAATTCAATATTATTACACATTGATTTACATTGAGTACATACATCATGATTACAAAAATGTAATGTTATTGTTATTAGTTCTATAGTCCAGATTTTGTATAAAATAGCCATAAAAAACAAACAAACCAAAAAGAGTAATAGAGGCGTTTCTTTCATTTTGTCAGATATATCGCATTACAGTGGAAAGAGGGGAATTAAGTCAATTGTATATGTAGTTTTGCAAAAATGTAAGATCTTGTGATATGTAATTGGAAACCAAAACTTTTATTTATATGAGGATATTCATATTCCGCATATTAAAGAAAAGGTGGAATCGGCTGTTGTTGATTTCAAAGTGAATTACCGTATGGCAGAGTTGCAAGGCCCTCTCCGTTAGAGTAAGGGGTGGTCATCTTCTTGTTGGTCATCACTCTGGCTGTGGCATTATTGACCTGGACAGAAAAAGGTTGGTCAGGGTGCTAAATCAACCCAGTTTAACAGATTAACAAGTAATGAGGAATTATCCAAATGGTGCAGAATCCAATCACAGTATAGTTTGTTTTAAACTTTCTTAAACTGAATATATACTCTGACACATGAGGGAGATACTCAGCATAAATGATGATCAGTTTTCATATTTAAGTGTGAGGTGTCATTACACTTTAAACAGTATTTTTTTTATTTTTACTTATGACAGAGGTTAATTCTGTTGATGAGTAGCGATGGTATTTGATGCATGCGCTTCTCTTGAAGGAGAAAGACATTGAAAACAAGGATCCTGGTGAGTAGTCAGGCAGTTTTGCACACAAACAATGCAACCATTGGCACACAGAACAAAGAAAACCACAAAATATTTCAGAACAAAAGCATTCAAAAAGAAATCCAAGACCATTATATTGCTACCTTTAAAAAAAAGGAGGGAAAAAGAATGTGAATTAAGCGGCAGATTTATCAGTTAAACACAATGCAAAAAACATCCATCAAAGAGTTCATACACAAATTACACGCAGCCAATCAAGAGCGCATCACATCACCAGAGGTGAGCAAAACTAGCCAATCAGCAAGCATCAGATGCAGCAAGAGACCAATCAAAAAGGTTGGCAGCCCTCCCAATCAAATACACATCATACAGAAGGGAGGAAGGGGAGGGAGAGAGAACGACAGAGATGAGACAGAAATATAGAGGGATGCAGGAGGAGGAGCCAGTCTACATGTAAAGACACAGAAAAACACATACATGATGTGGAGGAGAGAGAGGCAGAGAGAGTGAACAATCCATCCAAATGCAATTCTTCTAATGAACAAACATAAACAACAAGATGCGATACACACATACAAAATACATCTGACTGTTTGCCTACATTGGATCTAACTGTACATGAGCAACAATGGGGAAATGATGAATGGAGCAAAAACAAATACACACAC
>JAVQJD010086478.1:0-54198 GCA_036023655.1 Nannoperca australis
GAGGGGGAGAGATGGGGGTAATGGCCCTTACTAATGCACTACTTGTTTGTAACAGTGTGTGTTATTCACAGCGCATGCTTGACTGCTGCCACTGCCAGAGCAGCACACACATACACACACACACACACACACACACACACACACACACACCCACTTAACAGATTAACTTTACTTCACTCTCACTGATAAAAGCTATTTTATTTATCTGGAGATCTCGTGTCATGTCAAACAATTACAGAGATCATCTGCAGTTATTAGATATCTAATCCCACACAGACCTGCTGGCGTCGCTAGATGAAAAGTCATTCATTCTCTTGGCACCGTGGATATTTATCATCAAATGTCATTGTGATCCATCCAATAGTCGCCAAAGCATTTCACTAAAAAACTAAAATGTCAACCTCGTGGAAGCAGAGGAAGGTTAGAGGATCACCAATGTCACTCGATACGAGATCAAATAAGAGAGAACTCAATCCCAAAGGAAACGGTTGTGCCAGAGAAGTGTGGCTAATATATTTATATATTAAAATCCCTCTTTCTACGTCTTTACAAGGACGACCGATCATTCAAAACCACACTTGACCATTTGATCATTGGTTATTCTATCTGCCAATTAAATCCCTAAAAGATTTCCCCACATTTAATTTCACTTCACTTGAAAATGAGATGCATCATGGTGGGTTATTAGGAACATGATTTGTTTGTAGCTAGCTCAGATTTCCTGCAGACACGCTACATTGAGGTAATCCTTGTTGAGCTGTAGCCAGTGAGTCCAGACAGAAA
Organism: Nannoperca australis; assembly: GCA_036023655.1. Lineage (NCBI taxonomy): Eukaryota > Metazoa > Chordata > Actinopteri > Centrarchiformes > Percichthyidae > Nannoperca > Nannoperca australis. The sequence continues at coordinate 784 of JAVQJD010086478.1, forward strand.
CCCCCTGAACCACATGACCTCTCCAGGTAATACTCAACGTGAATAACTTCAACAGACCAACTCTATACAAAGTTTTGAGCGTGTTTGTCATGCGTCTGTCAAAGGCTCTTTTGCTGATGCCAAAAGCTGTGACAAGGTCTTCATCATGCTGAGATCAAACACTTCAGCGCTGTAGCTTTAAGTCAGATTTGAACATACATGTCACACTTCACTTAGCTTTAGTGATTTAGATAAGAGGCTTCGTGTGAGATTTACATATGAAGTGATGAATATGTAAATCAAGGTGTATCCATTTATTAACGGTTGTGGATTTTCACTGCAAGTTATGAACGTTTGTACAAATGTTCTCCCTGAATCACCTTAACCATTTGGCCCGGAGGCATTTTATTATGTTATGCTTATGTTATGTCCTGTCATTTATGTTTTTAAGATTTTAAGGGCTCAACAGAGGAGATAGTGCTGCAGGGGTGAACATGAAGCGACCAGAAATAATTTCAACATACTAAAGGGGCCTTGAAGATGGAGCTGTGGGCTGAATGGTGATTTGTAGAGCTTGATCTCCAGCTGACATCCCTCCCATATTACTCCAGGTAACATGTGACCTTCCAGTCCTGACAGCATTTGTCATGTCACCCAGACAGAGTCTCTCGGGCCTCTGGCTTTCTCTGCCAGGTGAGGGTCTCAGTGACAACTGGCCAGATATGATGGGACCAAAACGCACCACTGAGGACCGAAGTTATATTTCAGTTATTACAGGCCTAGAAATTAAACAAAGACCTGAACATTTAGGTCTGGAGTTTACTGAGTCGATGCCCCCGGCTCTCAGACGTTAATGTCACACCAGCCCTGCTGTGGTGTTTTGTCAATAACACCTCATGTCTTTTTTTTTTTTCAATCAATGTTGCATTATGTTCCACAACCTCTTCTCTTAAAGTACAGAGCTCAGCTGAGATTTACCTTTTTCTGCCATTCTCGCAGGCCGGTACCACTGATGACGCTAGAAATGTCTTACTGACATGCATCACATACTATTCTTATATTCCTTATATTTATTATTCCTATAGGATGTTTTAATATCCGTATAGACTTATGCAAGGTGACAGTCTTTATGCAGGATCTGGAGGTTCAGCAGCCCTCTGTAGGCATGTTTAGCATCAAATGACTGTAATTCTGCTCAAAGATGTCTCTCCTTGATTGGCTGTCACCTGGACTATGATTGACTAAGATATTACTTCAGTACTTTTTCTAAGTGCACTGAATGTATCACAAGTAGTCAATATGCAGAACAGTTCCCTAGAAATATATTATTCAATCTACTAACATGGATGCATCAACATGCAAGTAGCATTTCATTTTAAATACTTTTTGTAGCTGTCAGACATTTCCATCTATAACAATGCATCATATTAATATGATAATATGTAGTGCTGCAGCTATGAAACAAATAAAGTGGAGTAAAATATACAATATTGTAACATAGCATAAAATAGAGATGGTACCAAAATGGTACTTCAATAGTACAACAAGCTGCCGGCAAGATTTCCACTGGTCACAGATCAGTCCTGTTATGAATGGTCCTCTTTTAAATATAACCTGTACATTTATATTTTCCAGAAATAGTCCTCAACACTTTGAAATATCTGTGCTGTAAAGTAAATGATCTTTAGGCAAAGCAGAACTTAGAAACGCTACTTTATTGAGGAAAGAAGATTCAGGTTGTTTGGGTTGGGTTGGCTTTGGGTTTGGATAAAGAAGGACCTGTAGTTATTGTCAAATAGTAATCCCTGAGTTCATTCTGCCTCCAGGTGTTGTGTCAGCCCCTGAAGAGGTTACCATGGAGACAGTAGAGAGAAGGGGGGGGGGGGGGTCTCCTGACACTGAGTAGAACTTGGTAATTGGCAGATTATCTGAAGACAGAGGTTACTGTAGCCCTGCAGAAGGTTCACAACGCCGCCATCACAGACAGCACACAATCCCTGTATCTGCAGGGGGAAAACACAACACAGGGAGGAACATCTTCAATAAAAAACGCTAAATACTGTGAGGAAAACCCATTCTCCCATAATAGTTTAACTGGACAGGGACGGTTCCTTACAGCCAGCAGGGACAGAGACACTATGAGGAAGAAAGAGTCCTCAGAAAGCTGCATTTCTGACAGATTGAGGACGCAAGATTACTTTCCAAAGCTACTGTGCAGCAGGAGAAGAAGTGTCACTGTAGGTCAGACATACAAATGTGGACGTCTATCTGCTGCCTTTCATCGTCAAGAACTTGCTTTCTGGGTCTCACCCTTTGAATTAAGAAGGGAGATTTTCCAGAACGTTAAAATAATATCCCATAATCCATAATCCCAGGAGATATTCTGTGTTACGTTTCAAGGTGCTGCTTTGGTGCTATTTTCACAACAGGAAATGTCTCCTATGGTAGCACCCACCCACTTTAATTCAGGATCAGCACAGCAAGAGCGACTAGTGAGTCACTGCACAAATACATTTTACAAAGGTGGATTCTTCCTCCCTCTGTGTCTGAGCTTGGGGGGGTTTCCCTGTCAAAATTTGTTTTTATTAGTTTAGTTCTCTTTTCATATTGCACTTGCAAAGGATTGTGTATGTAATTACACTGCCTCTAAAATCCATACTGCAATGTCTTTGAAGACAGAGTGCAGTCCCACATTTGTACACTGGCAACAGGTGAGTTACGTTATTGGGTTTACAAGTCACAAGTACAGTAGAGCAGCGTTGCTGTTGAGGCAAAAAGGCCCCTCATCACCCCAAAACACACCTGAATAACTACTTCTGAATGGTAACAACAACAACACATGGTTAACGATGTGAAACAGTTGCAGGTTTAGGCACCAAAACGTATTGGATAGGTTCGGGTTAAAATAGCTACAGCAGCTGCGTAGCTTTAAATAAATGGTGATTTCTGTTTTCACACGACACAATCAGCGGATCCTGGGTGAACGTGTTGTGTGACACATCCATCCATGTCAACTTCCCTACGTGGACTTTGGTTTCATAGGTCGCCGCCTAAAAGACTGAATATGCGTCGTAATAAGCTGCTGCACAGACGACCTATATGGCCTGCGTCTCTAAATGAGCATATGTGTTATTGGTGGATTCAATGGCTGTCCAAGTTACATAGCCTTTAGAAGTGATAATATTACCCAGACACTCACTGAGCTGCAAAGCACTGCAGCTACATTTGCAAACAACTTAATAAGTGCTATGTGTGTAACGGCCGCCCTCTCCACCCAGTGATTTTGTTAAACGGACCAACGTTTCTCAACATTGCATTTGTCCAAATGTGTACTCTGTCCTGCTCTGCCAAACAAGCTGTTAGTTTGGTCTACCCTCACTACCATTCCCCTGCAAAGTAGTAAGAGCAAGCAGACATGGAGACAGGTGCACACACACACACACACACAGTGTTGAGTTTCATAATCACAAGTGTAGATAATCAACATAAAAAGGAGATTATGCGCAGTGCTGAGAGTGGGTGGGAGTCACTCTCTCATGCAGATGGCATCGTTTTCTGTCCATTGCAGCAGTTGCTTTGAGAATGCTAACAGAGGGGGGTTAGGCTGATACACTCCCCGTTCAAAGGGAGCCATCGTCGGCCGTGTGCCCCTGGGCCAGCAGCACATCTCATGAAAAGATAATGAGAGCTTAACATCGAGGCTGTTATTAATTTACTATCAACATCAGAAGTGTGTTGATGTTACTATCGCATGGGAGGAGAGTGAGAGTGACAGTGAGAGTGAGAGTGAGAGTGGTGATGGTGTGGTGAGATTTCCAGGTCTTAAGAAGCAATAGAGAACGCTCAGTTCGATTCGTGGTGCAAACGCATGTTTGTACACACATGGATGAGTGCACTGCTGTATGTGCAGGATCAAAACACAGATGTGAATATCTTTAACATACAGTTTGGACTTCCACTGGTCTCTCTTTTCTCCAGAGGTTCAGACAGCGCGGCAGAGAGCAGGGGTCAGCTTTTATGGATCTGAGATAATTGAAAACGATAAATATGGCCTTTCAAAGCAAAGAAAATAAACTCAGCCCTTCACTAGATTTAATGTTCAGCCAAGCGGCACCATTGGCACAGAGTCAATGGAAGGGATTGCCAAAAACACACCTGTGTGTGTGTGTGTGTGTGTACATGTACACAAGCTCACAGAATGGATAACAGCCCCTCCAAGGGTCATGTCTGTCTTTAGGAAGACATTCACCACATCCTTGTTAAACAAGACAGTTCTGAAGATTACACAGGTCTCCACACAGGAGAGAGACAGTCTTATATTTATAAATATATATATATATATATATATATATATATATATATATATATAATCCAAACTATTTATGTGTGGGAATACAAATACTTTTTATTATTTGTTACAAAAGAAACAATTAGCTAAATGTGGAGGATAAAATAAATGAATCAATTAGAAAAATAAAACTGAACTTTGCCGTGCCAACAACTAAAGAGTATAATCCACCACTCCCTCAGTATCCAGTCATCCGCTTCAATAAACAGTAGAACCATAGGACTTTTAAACAGCTGTAAAACATTGAAGGTAAACTTTGTTTTGGTGTTGATTTTCTCTCTTTTTAAAGAATGTCTTTACATACCATCGTCTTTTTTACAGTTCAGTCTTTGTGTTACAAAGTAAGCATCTGTCGTCCCAGTAACGTTGGGTTCTTTAAAGTGTTTTGTACTGATTGGGAGGCTTTGTGCTTTCAAATGATCGTAGTTCTTTAAAGTTGAGTAAAACCTTCAACCAGATGCCGTCCCAAATAAAGTAACAGGTCTCGTACACACTCTGTATATGGGCTGCTGCTGTATCAGTGATGAACATGTGACTGAATGTCACTCGGCAGGTGCAGTCAGCCAGGAACTGTCCGGTTGCTCAACAAGATGCTAAAGAGGTGATGAAAGAGACCCGGCCAGAGAGCGGTGAACCTTTAGGCTCTGGCCAGACTAAAGCTCAAACTAAGCTGGCCGGCACTCTGAAGAAATAAACATGGTTTTAAACAAAATGTGATTAAACTATACAATGAAATCAAGCAATCCATCAGCTAATAACACGAGCGGAAGATGAAAACACAGAAGGGCTGAAAGCATTTTAACCACATATATCTTGACATAAAGCAATACAGGCTAAGTATGCACAGTGTGCACTCTGTCCATTTATTTAGCATGCGCAAATTATGAAGGCATACCTTAAAAACATTGCACAAATGTTGTAGGTGGCAGAAATGGCATCAAAAGAACAAACAGAATTGCACTAAAACTGTATAATACATTTCTACATAGTTAGTTTCATCACCATTCAACACGTTCTCTGTACGTCAGATAGTGAAATAGTGAATCAGGAAAGTAAGGATGCCACCAGGGATCGTCCCTTTAGGCGGTCAGGCATAAACAAATGGGAGTGAACCTCAGGCAGACCCAGAAGTGTGGATGAGCTGGAGGGACTACATCTCCCAGCTGGTCTGGGACCACCTTCCTTGGTCCTGCATCTGGAGGAATCAGCAAGAGAAACGGACATGTGGGATGTTCTGCTTACTCAGCTGTGTCTGCCAACCTAAACCTGCAAACAGAAAGACAGATGGATGGATGGAAAACAAAGTTGTACATGCTTTTGAATGGTTTCAGAACAAATCCTTCAATCAATCCTTGAAATAACTTTTTCTAGAAACCCAATTAGCTTGAAATCATTTGGCTTCTAAAGTCGTGCTGATTCCCGCAGGAAAATAAGACAGCAAACAGTCCTGTTGGCTTTTAAATCTTAAATTAAACGTCTCATGGGGCACATGAAAGGTTCTCATGCAACATATTTGAGTAACATATGGGTTACATCAGGGTTTTTGGACTGTGTATTAACCCTCTCTTTAACTAAAGTTAAACAACTTTCTGAACTTTCTGCAAAAAGCTGGTATGATGTTCTATACAGTCCTTTCCAGTTTATATTACAACTGATTAGTGAGTAAAAAACAACAGACCCAAGCAGAAGACCATGATAATAATTCTCAGGACCTAAAAGGGCGCCACTGCTCAGTCTGGCTTCCAATTTCTTCCAGTGGCCACCTGTGGTATTGCAATAAAAAATTACCCTGAGGCCCAAAAAGCATTTTCCTCACAGACCATCATTGTTAAAGACACGCCTGTTAAACTGTTGACGGGACACATCCAACCACAGACAGGGTCAATTATGACTCTTTCTATTATAAATGTTTCATCCATGGAGGTTTTAAAAAGAGAAAAGTGATTAAAGAACCCAGGAGTTCAAAAAAGACCCATTCACACCTGTACACGATGCTAGATCAGAACATGCTGACTTTTATTCTATTCTAAGCCCAAAAGAAAGTATTTCAATTATAACACCACAGACAGTGCCTGTAAAATGTGTTTTGGACAGTCTCTAAATACTGACCATCAAGACTCTGTGTCATAAGTTAGTTTAAGGCACGTAAAGGTTTTCTGACATCTGAAATATATAAATGTTTCTAATTTACAACTTCAAAATATATATTTTTAAATACTTTTATTCATGTGGTAATAAGAGAATAATAACCCGAGATGAAGACATGAGTGAGAAAATCTCAATTAACATGTAAAATGTTATTTATATAGAACCTGAGAACAGAAAACACAAAGCACATTAAAAAAAGGTTAGTAACATAAGTAATTCATCATCACTAAGCACTGAACTGTGACATTACCCTTGACTCGTGGCATAAAGATAGATATGTAGTCAAGTCTGACAGCTGACATTTGTCATTGTCCCAACAGTGAAGGGGTGTGTGTGTGTGTGTGTGTGTGTGCGTGTCTCTGTTCTGTAAGCAGAAAACATCTGTGTTTGTGTGAACTTGTCATCTGAACACACATTTCTCTCTTCACCTCTTCTTCCTCTGCTGCCTCGCCTGTCACTTCTCTTACAGCTGGTGTCAACATAAAAGGTCAACACTCTCTAATTCAGCACAGTGACAGGTCATGGAACGGCAGAGCATGATGCCCGGACAACCTGTGATGATTGCAGATACATTGTCATGTACGGAGCTGCAATAAAGAGCTGCTAAAGTTCTTTTCTCGGGTTATAGCATGACGTTGCTTAGTAAATATGTATGTAAGCATGATGTAGTGCTTTTGATTTTTGAGTTAGATTTTCTTACAGTAAAGGACACCATTGGTTTCTCTTTATTTCCATAAAGTTTGAAAAGAGAAGTTTATTTCCAAGTCAATGCATTTGATTGACATGTGGACTGATATAAAATGTTCTCCTGTATTACGACTGTTATAATTTAACTAACAAGGATCACTGTGTTGAAAAAAACACTCATTTTTTGTTTAATATTGGACCAAAACGTGCAACACGTCGTTGGCAAAGCACATTCACACACAGCATGGGTGAGAAAATGGTTTAGGTTTTAAAAATGTCGTACAAGACCAAACATGCACGTCCTACAGAGAAGCATGTGCAGCCAAAACCTAAATAACTGATCAAACCAGCTCATTCCAGAAAGACAAGGAAACCCCGGGTCACAAAACTAGTTTATAAAACAAGTGAATTAATGTTGTGGTTTTAATGCCACCACAGTGCCATCTTTACCGCCCCTCCTCTCTGTTTCTCTTCCACCACCCGGTTGTTTGTGCACCATTCAGCATCCCTCCACAGTCCTGACAGAGTAATCCCTCACAGGAGCACTGGAAAGTCCTCTGCACTAGGCCTGCAGCCACAGCCGGGCTGGCTACCTCCATAAATCTACCACACACACTCTCTTTGTTATGTATTGCTCCACCCAAGGGATGAGAACAGTGGATGGTGTACAGTGAGGTGAGCCCGACATCTTCTTGCATACTGTAGAAGAAATACAGCTCTCCTAAAAGCTTTCAGCTCAGCAGTGAAACTCTTTGATGTGGGATTATCTGTGTAATATGTTCCCCCAGAGTGCATCTGTAAGTAATTTAACATAGGTCAGAATGTATTCCTTGTATGTTGAAATGGTTATTTGGATGTTATCTTACAGTATATGCAAGTGTGCATTATGTGCTTATACATCCCATACATTTACAATAGGTTTCAGTAAATGGTTTTGCCTTACACTGCAGTGAAAGTACGCTGTGATTCTTTAAAAAGAAAATGTCTAACTTGTGTTGCTGCATGACAAAACATTAACTCAAAGGATTTTGGAGTTAACTTGAACTATAACCTTCTGGAGGCTTTGTTCTTGTAGCCATTTTGAAAGTCACTGAATGTGTAAATGTGTATAAATGTAGTTTATTTGGGACTTTGTGTGTTGCTTCAGAGACTGTAGGACACTTTGGCTTTGTTCCGTCAGTGTGGTATACACCATGAAGGGTGGCTGTCACATCTTGTTGGTTAAAAAAAGTCAAATAAAATCAACCACAAAAAATGAAAATTCCTCCTCATTTGAGAATTTAGGAAGTTTCAGAGTTAACCTCATCATATCAACACAAATCTCAAAGTTCTTAACATTATTTCTGTTGCAGTGCGGCCAGAAGTCATTTTTATATGAGCCATACTAGGATTGGTTGATTATATTTAAATAAATATCTGGATTATTTGATCAGTATCTATATCTTATGGTGTTTCTTCATTACTTTTACTTGAATGATTTATATTGAACATTTTAAATGGACCCCTTTGTACAGAATATGCACATCACTGATTGTACAAAAATTTGAGATTAGATTTTTGTAAAACCTTTATAAAAATGTTAATAAATAAAACCTGACTCCAACAATAAAAGTACCATCACTACATGCAAACAAATAAAAAGTATTTTACCCAGCATATAAAATGTGGTTCCATTACACTTGCGGGTTTATAATGTTCTTGCCTGAAGTGTTGGGGAGGCATGAGAGCAGTTAATCACCTATGACTGGCGAGACAGTTAACTTGTGTGTAGGGAGCGCTTGATTTGATGCACTGGAATAGGCATGCCAAATGCAAAATGTCAGTGTCACTTGATCAGACTTAATTCATTGTGAAAGGCAAAATCATGATCGCCATTAACACAGAATTAATTGTGCAGCCTCAAAACTCCTCAGCACTGATTTGGCAAAGGACATACACTAAATAATATGTAATATCTTTGCAGTATCAGTTGTATATTCTCAACCAATCATGATGCACCTGCGTTACCCTCCTGCCCCTATAAAACTATAGCATCCTCATCCACCACCTGGTGGAGACTCAGCAGAGTTCCAGTCTGCAGAACTGAAAGACATTTACACAAAGTTCATTTCTCAGAGCTGAGCACAGACTTGGGGGAGGATCCTGGTGGATGAAGATCCAGCCCAGAATGGATGCCTCCCCTCACCCGTCCCACTTGCTATGCAGAGGGTGGAGAAGCCTCAGCACCACAGCTAATGCGTCCTCCTTGTGTAGAGGCAGAATAGCCATCTGGACTCTCAGGGGAAATGTGCAATTATATCATTTTCAACTTCAGAGTAATACTAAACTACCTCAGTCTTACATTTACTTACGGTTTTCATTAACATCTGATATTTTCAAAAGATGATGTGTCACTAATACAGTTCAGCTCAATATCGAGAGGCTTCCAAGTGCTGTTGTGACATTACTGGTAGTTTATTTAATCTTAATTAACTCAAGTTCAGTCAAAAGCTGCAAACTTACACTAACAAAACCTGTTCCAAAAGCACCTTACAGCACCGTCAAGACTAACCTCATATACTGTAAGTTATTGCTTTGACAGTTCACAACGGTCACATGGTAACTTTACAGTCATCATGTGACGTTGATGTGTGACAACTCCTGTTATGAGACACTGCACACAAAACAGAGGTCTTGAATACAAAACTTAACAGATACATTATGAGCAATGTGTTCATATCGTCAAGATTATTAAAGTGATCAACGTGAAAGATAAAAGAGCTGCAGTATGTGTTCGTATTGCATGCATCTCTTATCTAAACCAGCAAAACCAACTTTGAAATAACTAACTAAATGAACAGGAATATGAATTCATTATACATTATTGCATTATTCATCTTTGTCCCATTTGCCTTAAATTGGCTCTTCAGCGATGTTTTGCTATGTTTTGCTGTAGGCAAGTGTTGTATGCATGAGCTGAGATTAAGAAAAGAAATACAGTGACGCTAAATATTCAGCAGACAAGGCCCCGTTCAGAAAGACATAAGAACAAGCATCGCTTTGAGTTTATTGCACACAGTCCGTGTTCGCCATCTGCTTTCTCTACGCCATGCTGGTTACCTCAGCCTCGGGCTAGACACCGTGGTGAAGGAGCGAGCTCATCAAGATGAGTGACTGTAATAGGGAGGAGAACTCGTCCAAATGCAGGAGGTGGTGGGACAAGTAAACAAAAAGTTGTGGTTTTTATAATTATATTTTATTTATCTCCACAGGGAAAGTCTATATTTACATGGCTTCTCTTCAGGTAGAAATCTCCACCAGAGGGGTTGGATTCAAAAGTGTACGGACGCCAAACAAAGAATGTAGACACCCAAACATCACAACTATGTAACTGTTGAATGTTTCATTCGAAAACCATAAGAGTTGATGTGTTGTTGTAACAAGCTTCATTCTTCTTGGAACAGCTGAGTATCCATAGGAATGATTTCCACATGGGATACTTCCACCCTTTATGATTTACCAACATTCAGTGCCCATGCCAGGAGCCGTGTACCCTTTAGAGTTACAACCTCAATCGTAGGCAGGCTCTTGACAAAAGTTTGGAAACTGGTTGCAGGGATTTGCACAGTCAGCGTTCCAGTTCATCCAAATGTGGTTCGGGTTAAGACTCTGTGCAGGTTAGTGAAGTTCTTCCACATGAAACTGGGGCAACGCTTTCCTTATGGAATTGGTTTTGTGCACCGGGACTTTGGCATATTGAAACACGACCTCCTCCAAGCTGTTGGCACAAAATACAAAGACATGCTACATCACTGCCAAAAGTTAACAAACCTAAAAAGCACATTTCATACTATCTATAACTATGCATTAGCAGGGCAATGAGGAGGTGTTTGAAACACATAAGCCCCTGTCTCACAGTATGGATGATCATTTCCTTCCTTCCATCCATCAACCTTGATCACACAGCTTCTGGTATTATTGGTTCATTTTTCAACAAATCCCAAAGGTAAGGAAGGATGGGAAAAGGAAAGTGAGGTAAAATAGATGTAAAAAAAAAACTAATCTTCTGTTAAGTGAATGTAATTGTCCCTATATCTTACTTCTAAATGTGCAGTGTAATAACTCAAACCGTGAATACTGAGATTGAGGTAATAGTTCGATTAGAACATTTGCATGAAGGCAGCAGCTCATCTTTCCCTAAAACAAACAAATAAATCAGTGAGAAATAGTTCTGGAACAAATTACATTCCCTGCAATGACAGGAACAAGTGAATATCTGTGTGATAAAAAGCATCCACAGAACACTATGCATTGCAGCTCCCTACGAATGTACAGCTTCAGAAGCACACATCAGCACCCAACTGGTGGAGACCCTGCAGCTGTGAGCTTCACCTGAATGATCCATGAACAAGACTTCTGTTCAGGTGAGAGGTGAGTTGTTGCAGGAAGACTCTTTAACAAAAGGTCTGTCTCTGTGGGGATCCTCTCCATAATGTTGTCAGACAATCTGAGCCTGTCATTGAGAAAAACAAGCACTTTTTTAATGCACTTTGACAGGTGCAGTCGCAGCTGCCGGCTGAGGCGTTCTACTGGATCTGTTCCAAAACTTGATCCATGCAAGTTTCAGATTCAGCCCCCCCTGCTGAAAATACGTTCCCATGGGCATGAGGTCAGACCTGTGAGCTGTGGCTGTCAAAAACCCTGCAGCTCTCCATTTTAAAACCAAACACCAGTCTCTAAAATGTCATTCTACATACTGAATTGATCCATATCCGTTAGATATCTAAATATATTTCCACTAGCACCACCAGTCCTTTTTATTTCATGTTGTCAACATGTTTCGATTTGTCCAATACTGTGATTTATGACTAAATTCTTTCTCACAACCTCAACTGTATTTTGTGGCTCATGTAAATGAGCTCATGCAAAGTTCTAAACTAACATGTTATTAGTCATTGTGAGCATGTCAGCATGCTAACACTAACATTTAGCTCAAGGCGCCGCTGTGTTGAGCCCCACAGAGGCTGAAGCTTAATTATAAACTCTTGTTTATAACATTTGGTGGTGTGAACCTCCCAAACGGTGACGTGATGCAAACCAAGTACTTGACTGCATGAACATTGTCAGCTGTCAGGAACACCATGTTTAACAATGATCCAAAGAGAAAATCTTCACAAAAGAGGAAGAAAACACGATGAAAAGCAACCACAGGCACATTAAGTTACGCGCCACACAATCATATATCAAGTCTTCATGGACTTGTTGCCTAGCTACAGCAGCTACTGTACATTAATTTCACATACACATGTGGCCGTTTTGATAGTGCAGTGTGACTGACAGCATTATAGAGGTGCAATGCTAAATGAATGGAGTACTCTATAAATAGATCTCTGGGTATCACTTTAAACATTTTAGTTGATTAAGTTGAGTTAGTCCACAAGACAATCGTTCATTTGGAATCTGTTCGTGTCTACCTGATGAACGTAAGTCAGATTGGCACAAACTCCTCACAGATGTGTGTGTCTTCACCAGCTAGTTGCTAACTTTATCGGCCCACCGCTTCGTGCTGGACAGGTGCTGTACAGGTAGCATGCAGTGGGTTCATCAGAGCGTGTTTGCTGGAAACAATGCTGATGAGAACCATAGAGTCAAAGTAACTTAAAAACAAAATAGGCTAAAACAGACTGAGAAGCCATGCAGAGCTGCACAGATGGCTGATTATTCTTTATCACAAGTAATACCGTTCATATAATATATTGTGTGAACTGTACTGAAACACTGAAGGAATGTTACTGTTGACAATATAATATTAACCTACAGTAACAACAAAAACATTAATCATTTTGCAAAGGTAGTGTTTACTGTCTGTTGCATTTGATTGTATTGTATTAAGTGCTCGTGTTGTTGTGTATCTGCAGCTTCTTGTGTCAGGTAATGCAGCAAGTAGCCCATACAATCTTCTGCTTTCTGTTTGCTTGTCACGGTTGTTCCCTCTGTAAAATTTCCACTTTTATGAAAAGGTGATTTCTTTTTTTCTGGCTCAGGCCCTGGAGTGCTACATTAAAAGCCTGGTTTCGAAAACATCCTCCTGCCTGCCAGGTGACACAGCAGTGATGCCCACCGCCCCGGGCCTGAAAGCGAGACAGAAAACTGCCAAGAAATGGGGTTGAACTAGTCCCCACTGGGCAGAGGGACCGTAAAGCGTAAGATGACAGCAGAAGGGGTATTTTTACCGACATCCACAGCACAAGCTTAAGACTGCCTGCCCATATTTGGGGTAAACATGTATTTTAGTTTAGTTTATTTCAGTGCATTCACATGTGTCTGTTAGTATCCTGATGGCTGTTACAGCTCAGATCATTCATTCTCTTTCTGGGAATATGACCAGCCAGTGTTAAGGTATACAGTGCATTAGGGAGCTCTCACAAGCCTGCATGATTGGATGGATTATTCATCAGCATGGACTCCAGAGAAACTCCTCTATGTCTGGCCATGGCTGGGTGTCCAGGGCCTCACTGCTGCTCTTGTTAAGACAGGAATCGGCATTCATTTAAATAAAATTCCATCTGTGATCTTCGTTTAAAATCTGCAACCTTAAACTGTGCCGTATCAAAGCTGGTTTACTCGAGAACAGACCGGGCATGACAGGAAATCAGAATCCTGGCTAGACGACACGCCTCCGCAGGCGTCTTCTCATTGATGTTTGCACAGCATGAAATGGTTAATGACCCACAATTCTGGCACTGATGATCACCCCAATGGTCAAATTGCTGCTGACTGAAATGCCAGTGATGTCTGAATGTTTTATCTTCTAGTGCTGGAGAACGCTTTAATGTCAGAATGCAGGCATCTCAATTATGAGCCGATCCACCATCATAAAATGACAAATAAAAGGCAGCTTCCTCAGTAATTAGCACAGTGCACTTGTAGGAAAACAGTGATCTCTTTCAGTAACTGCCTTGGTGTACTATGAGAAGACTGGAAAATGACACCTTCATATCAATTTATTGTAAACCACCTAATGGAGCTTTTAGTTCCAGACCAAATGGAGAGATAGTCAAACTACATTACAAATCAGACAGACGGAGTGAATCAATTTCTATTGAGGAAGAATATTCAAAGAAATAAAAAGCAGCTTTGGGCATCAAACGCTCACCACCTGTGGGACTGAAAGGTCGCTCTGAAAAGTTTGTAGTTTACAAATTGGCATGATCACACCTAAACTGTCCACTGAAGCTTCTTAAATCACGAGTTCAGCATCATCAGCATGCTTAGTAAGAACAAACCAGTTATATTTTCTACTTTCAAGTGTTAAAATGTGACAAAATAGCCTCTGTTTGTTGCTAACATGGTGTGTCTGTGCAAGAAGTAGCAAAGTGAAAACACTCCTTTTTCAAGACGTCTGTCCTGGCTGTCAGTCACCTGACACGAGGGGTTGGGGTGAATTATGAAGCGCTGATAGCTGCGACATTAAAAACACACAGACCGCTGGAAAGAGACTCCGATGAGTGGGTTTGTCCAGGTTGACAGTGGCCTCACTCACAAGGCAGGAGGGCTCGCTCAAGTGTAATAATGATGTGAATCATATGCTCCGCCACCATCATCAAGACACCAAGTGAGGCAATATATATTGGAAGAATGGTGTCCATCTTTTTATTACAGTTTCACAGAGAGAGAATATATGCCAAGCAGGGCCCCACACCTCACCGAGACACTTTGTTGGTTTTCCCTTTGATTTGTCTCCCATCTTTAAGATAGGGTCTTAAAAAAAGCAACAGACCATCAGAGATTATTTTCTCCACTCCTCCACTTAATCCACGTCAGATCCTCCACCATTTCTCAAACTGTGATTCACCTTACTGTGTGTGTGTGTGTGTGTGTGTGTGTGTGTTGTCAGGGGTGCTGTGTAAATGTTTTGTGCCATTAATGTGCTAACAGCAGCATTGATGAAATGCTCACATGGCACTGATATTGATCCTTTGAGCTCTGTAACCCGCTTATGATGAATGATTCAGCGGCTGCTGGATGGCCTCTCTTTTTTACCGTTTGCCACATGAAGACCTATCTGCATGCAATTAGCATGTTGATGGCACCGCGGTGCACTTAATGCTGCCGCTGTGTGCGCACAGACGGAATGACAGAGCGAGAGCGAAGACGCCGACTCGGCTCTGCATTATTCAACAGGATGATCGCGGATGCTGGCAGGGGAGCCGTGTGAGCCTGGCACTGTCTGGCTGATGGGAAGCTGCAGCAGCGCATGACACATCATTCCAGCTCTACTGTGCCATGAGAGGTATAAGCATGTAGCAGTAAGTGAAGCTGCGCCAACACCTTTGTACGGTGCCCCAGGCAATTTTCAGGAGACCATCCTCATCAAATGTGGTGCTACATTTACATGAGATCACATCTGTCAGCCTGATGCATTGCTGTAGATCCCGGTGATAACAGTTAATGAGAATATAGTAAGCAAGCAGGCATCATTCAGGTGGTTGACTGCTGTTAAAACTGGCAGCTGAGACTGATTTACTTTGAGTACTGTGAAGCAAACAGAACCACTCAGGGATAAAAGCTTCATTTAACAGGATATACCGCCTTCATAAAGTCACATGAGCCACTTCTTGTGGTATCTAGCAACGCTGATCATTTGGTTTTCATGTGCTGAAGTCTTGAGAAAAACACGTCTGAGATATCTTCTGCCGCCGCAGCACTGGTGGTGTATTCAATATTGTTTGTGGTGCTCAAAGCTTTGACCAAATACATTTAATAGCAACTTGTCGTGACAGAAACGATGTCCATATTCATCCAGATAATCCACAGACCTCACTCTAATCACTTTTCTCCCAGAGAAATAGTCCCCATTGAACGCTCTGTGGATTACAGAGTAACAAGGGTATTAACTCTGGAAAGACTGCTGTTGAGTTTATCAAATGTCATTTTTAGTCACGCTGCTATAGCAGCTACTAGCCTGCTGACTTTGGAGATCCGCTGTCTTTTAATCTGGATTTAATATGGATTACCATGACATTTGGCACAGATATCCATATTTCCCAGAGGAAGACTTTTCATCTAACACCATCACGTGTGAAATACCTGAACATATACAGGATAGTCATGGTCCTGGTTCCCAAACAATGTCTCGAAAACTAGTGGAAGGATTTCAGTATTTACGTTGATGCTCATTATCCCTTAACCTTTCATCTAGCACCACCATCAGTTTATCTAGTACTTTGGTGTTTGACCAAATACCTGCAAAACTCCAACACCGGAGAAGAGAACATTCGAAAGCTACGTTCTTTTGATTTTCATTAAAAGAACATTCATTATTAATTAGTGATTAAGTGATCTTGTGTTAGGACAACATGTTTGGTAGACTAGTATAGACTTATAGACAACTAGTGGTCCTTTAAGTGTGTGTGTCAGGTGATCCTCACGGGTCACGTAAGCTTTTTGAATTATTCATCATACACTTTAAAACAAACTGTCCAAGATGCATCAGTTCACTCAGCAGCTGCCAAGTTGGCAACAACAAGAGAAAGAGAGAGAGACAGTGTGCAGTGCGACAGAGAGAGAGAGAGGGGGTCGTGGAAAGAGAGTACAGAAATAAACAGAGCACCAAAGAGTGCAGAGTCAAGGCTGTTATGGAATTTGATTATCTCCCAGCCGGCCGGCTGTAGA
Source organism: Nannoperca australis (assembly GCA_036023655.1). Taxonomy (NCBI): domain Eukaryota; kingdom Metazoa; phylum Chordata; class Actinopteri; order Centrarchiformes; family Percichthyidae; genus Nannoperca; species Nannoperca australis. The sequence goes on from JAVQJD010086478.1 coordinate 17,600, forward strand.
GACGCGTTGTCGCTGACTTTCCTACCGAACATCACGACTGATACAGAGATGTAAAAGTGTGTGTGCTTGTGTATGGCAGAGGTTGTGTGTGTGTGTGCGCTTTACATTTTTCTACACGACCAGACGAGCATCAATATAACGATGAACCAAGACTTTCTCCACGCAGCGTCTTTAATCAACAGGGAAGAAAAGAGGCCGCTTCACAACATGACTGTAATCAAGGGACGACGGCCCTTAATGAGGTGCTGGCAGACAGAAGTGCACACACACACACACACATTTGCATGTAAATCAGAGGTTTTAGCAGCTGAGATGAGGCAGAACAATAAGCTGCTCTCTCATATGATCACCTTGGTCTGAATGGTCACACATAATTGTTTTCATGTTTCAAAGATTACAAAATTCATGTAAAAAAGGAAAGTGTGGCCAACGCCACGCAATTACATGTGACAGCTGAACTCACTGCGTCTACTGGCAGCTGTGGCCAATCTCACATTTTGTGTACATTGTTCAAAACATAACGAGATAAAGAGGTACAAATTGTGTTGGCATTTACAAATTCATGCATATTAGCATCATTTTGTGGCTACTTTGATCAAATTATGGGTTATGTAAAAGCCCTGTGTATCATGTCATCCCAACTTGAAACTCTATACAAATCCCAGCTTCGTTTAAATGCACTGGTTCATTTCAAAGGACACATTACACACTCTGAAATGTCTTAACTGAGCCTTTTGTGTCTGTACCAAAAAGAAATAGTGCCAATGAATGGCAGCACTAAAATATCCTGAAAGACAGACAGCAGCAATGCAGAAAACTAAATGTGTGTGAGCACGCTGCATAATGTAGACTCTCACTCACGTCCCCGAACCTCTACGAGCAACATCCTATAATAGACAAAGTTTCTGTTCTGTAAACAACATCTTTCTTTTGTCCTGAGGATTTCTTTTTTATGCTACTTTATATGAAACTTTGTGAGAGAACTGTTGTACGTTTTACGCCATTACATCTTATGACAGCTGTGGTTACTTTAGCAGCATTGTTGTCTCTGTTGGAGCTTCCAACACAATCACACATTTCCTAATTCTACTGTTTAACTACATTTTGCTGAATAAGGAAAAGGCTTTGTCTCCTCAACACAGAACTTGAGAAACTGACTTTTCTTGGTCTTAAATAAAACATTTTCCAAAATACAGAACTGTTCCTTTAAGTAAAGGATCTAAATACTTCTTGGGTGGATTTTACCATTTTAAAAGACAATTTGATCTATTTTGTAATAATTCTTTCCTATTTTTCTCCCATTTGGAGATATCTAACCCCGCTGCATCCTGTCCTGGCTGTCCCTGTACTGGGTGAAGACAGATCAATCCTACGACCACATTTTCCAACGTTCAATGCTTGTCCAATGTTTTAAAGATTATTTTTACCCTCCGCTCCACCTCGCATTATGCAGCCACTGTTGCTGACAAGGACAAGATGGCTCCCTGGCTCCTCACCTGCGAACACAGTAAACCTTTCACTCAAGTGTTGTTGCACTATTTAAACAAGTGGAAAATCAAGAGAATCATTAGGTTACTTTTCTAATTCAGGTCTGATTCAGGGTCATATACTTCTACGTATAGATCTTAGTTTTGGATGTTAAAGGACAATGCTCAGGAATTTCCATTTGTCATTTGTTGTCATCGACCGTGAAGGAGATTACATTCCAGCCTGCTTTAAGTCTGTCCTGCATTGATTGACCAATAGTTATTTCCCCTGTAATGAGCAAGTCTATTGATTTATTCAGCTGAAATCACACACAGAGGCGGGGAAGTGGCGCTGTGGTTAAACAAAGTTCTCTTCTCTTCTGCTAGTTTACGACTAAAATGCAGATATTCCGATTATCTTCTTCATATTCAGATGAAGGCAAATTAACCTTTAACCCCTAAATCCTTTGATTCAGAAAGAGAGAGGCTCATGTTGCAGGTGTCGGTACCTAGATAAGACTAATGCTTCTTTTCTCTTTGTGGCAGCGTACCAAGTAATCATGCCAGAGGGAAATCTAGCTGTTCCAATATGCAAATAGTCTCAGTGCGACACATGAAAACTCCGCTCAGCATATCAATTACATTGATCTTCGCCTGATGGCTTTCCAATATGATAAAACCCACAGAATGATATGAACCCAAACAATTAAACAGAGCATTGAGCTCTTGTGGCAGATAATCATGTGGGATTTATTAATTACTACCACGATGCTATTACTGATAATAAAATAAGTAAAACCTTATTTATGACGTTCACTTCAACACCTGGGTAACAAAGTGATTCACAGAACGTGTCAGGCTCAGGTAGCAGGGACTCGAAAAGCAGACGTCGGCCGAGGAGGAACAGTCAAATACTTTTATTGAGGACTCACTTGGAAAGCATGACGTGAACATGCAGAACATCAGATGCAATGACCAGAGACCAGACAAAGGAAACACCCAAACTTAAATAGACAGGAGGTAAACGAGGAAAACAGAAACAGGTGAGTCTAGGGCCCAGGTGACTAATCAAGAAGGGAGGGAAACCAGACAAAGACAGGAACACAGGGAGACAGACAGGAATTACCAAAATAAAACAGGAAACAGAAAACAAAGATCAGGGATTGTGACAGAACGTAACAAATGGTAGGATATACTTACAGAAGAAAAGGAAAAGAGAGGCTCCTTGAATGAATAAAATAAATAATGATGATCAGGAGCATCCGGAGAAACCAGGACATCACACCTTTCTGTGTAAATATTGCAATAAGACTGCTTTGTAAGGTAGCTTCAACATATCAGAGCAAATACAAAGAGCCTGATGAAGCACAGTGAGTTTGCTGTACATGCATTTGTAAAAGACAAAACAGTGAAAGAAGCAGAAACAACTTCAGCGACTCAGATTTCATGTCATAGTTAGAGGAAAACGTCTCATCAGTAACACGACAGCATATTATCTGCTGAGTCTGCACATAATCACATGGGCATCTCCAGAGGAGGTCATGTTCAACCTGATGCGTCATATTACTGAATGTTTAGTGATGCAAGCCAGTGAAAATATATCAAATGCAAAATGCTACAATGGTGCTAAGGTGTATAGTACTGTATCCTCCTGACACAAGCGTCTGGAGAAAAGTATTTTAAGGAAAAAGCAGAGGTCAGACTGAATAGGGAGTTTTTTAATGTCAACCTGTGAGCATTAAAAGTTAATGGATGGATGGGAACTGCAGGGAACGGGTGAGAAACAGCGTTTGGCCCGCAGCCTGATCACCTGAGGGACGGCAGACCACGAGCTCAAAGGAAGAGCACGAGGGATCAAGCGTGGAGTAGATCGTCAGGTGAACCCCTTTATTTACACAGATAGCTTTGAGAGCCAATCCTGTGAAGCAGACTATCGGTCCTGAGCTAAATGTGTCTGGTTCAAGACTCTACAGCAACATGGATATCTTTGACAGGCGTTCACAGAACTCACCACTGCTGATGTTCAAACACAACGACTTGAAGGTGTAGCTCAGGATAGATGCTTGAAGTACTCCACTGAGAGTCTATCTTCCCACTATCCAATACTTGTTGGCTCTGAAAAGTTTGTACTTGCTCCTCTGAGGAGGACAGAAGCTTCTCAGCTCGAGTTTACAGCAGCTACAAGGTACAGTAGATTCTCATGCTGTGGAAAAAATGTGAAAGTTGAACAGAATCCACTTCTGTCAATCAACATGTTCACTATTCTCCACAATACCATAATCTTTGCTACTAAATAGCTAGCTTTATTTTGGTACAACAGTGTGAAGTAGTCACATTATGAACTCCTAATATCTATTGTGTGTACTGGAAACAGCATATTTAATTTGTATACTACATATAATTATAAATACATATCGTATATCTACTTAGTATTGTGTAGTGTAACACAATGAAGCTGATAAATCCCTAAATGTGCTGCTTTCAATAGACATTAAGAGTGAGAAGGAGGTGATTCTGTGACACAGAAGAAGTGTGTTTATAACAGATGAAGGAGTGCTGCAGGAGAGATTAGAAGATCTGGATTCGAGATGTTTTATGTGCAGTTGTTATAATGCACTGTAACTGTGGTGCAGCTGTTGTCCTCCATGAACGCGTGGAGCCCTACAGGTGGTCAGTTTATAACATGCAACATATAAACAAGTTAAAATAAGAAATAGATAGTCGATCGGCAGAAAACAAGAAACAAACCTGGGAAATTTTTCCGCCGTCTTGTTAAACGTCTAAATGAATGAAGCAGCAGCTCGTTCCAGAAGCCACATTGTATTTGCATCTTCCTCCATCCCTGTCACCATTAAACACGCCGTTTAATAGAACATAACACGATACTGGAGTTCTGTTTGTCATTTATTCTACATTTAAAAGCCCTTCAACCAATTTCCTCTCACACAGATGGCACAGCAAATGCGATCGGGGACATCAGCACAATTGTCTCTTTCACTCTGCAGCCATTTGCTTCCCATATCAGCAATTTTCTTGGCAAACAGAAAATATCCAACCAAAGCAGGGGCTTATTGCATCCTCTTAAAATTCATCCACTGGTATGAAATTGAATATTCTTGGGAGTCAGATGAGCACTTCAGCGTAGAGCTGACGAGCACATTCACTTGCTTTTATGTTTGGTGTCTTGAATCACCACTTGTAGCGGAAGAAACTCTATCATTAGCGCATTAGTGCGAGTGGAAATCAAATTTATGTCACTTGGAAAGGGCTGTGTAGGTGAATGTGGTGCACATTTGGATTACAGCAATTAAAATGATGAGGTAATCATTCTTCTCATATCCTTTGTTTTGTGCCACCTGCATGCTCGGGCGGTCACTGTCAGCGAGCCTCCTGGAAACTTTACATCGCTTATTTCTCAATAACCACAAAACGAACCATTGATCAGAGAGGTGGAAGAGAGCGCAGTATAGATCAGGCTGCTCATTTCAATATGAATGAAGTGTCAGATCAATGAGTGACCCCGCTGCATGCCTTCACACGCGAGCCAGCAAAACTAATGACGGTGTGTGTGTGTGTGTGTTTGCATTAAAATAAGCACAAAATAAAAAACACACACAAACGTATGAACACACTTTCTTTTCGCTTCTACTCCACTTCCATTTCCCCCATTTCCTCTCATGTCTCCTTGATATTGGCATAATCTCCTCTGCTTCTCTTCTCTTCCCTCTTCGTGCTTCACTTATTGACAACATGCTACAAAGAAAACAAATATTACTCTGAGCATTGGCAAAATGTTGTTTTCTTATTTGTTTCTTTTTTATTTAAAACCTCAGAAAACACATTGAACTCACATTTCAGGTAAATATAATACAGGCGAAACTAAAATCAAGTAGCAATAAAGGAAGAATACATGAATATGCGATTAAAACAAGAAACAAACACAAATTAATAAATAAAAATAAAAAGTCACAGCTGTTTGTAAAACCACCTAATGACTTGAATTCATCACATTTCAATCACATTTTCACAGAGCCCCAGGAGACATCTTCTGATTGGTTGTTTTGTCTGACAAACAATACACAATTCTGAATTGACAATTATTTCGAACAGAGGAAAACAGCAAATCCCAAATGTTTAGCATGTTGTCCTCCTTAAATCACTGAAATAATGATCCATAAATTATCGGAAGCATTGTGCACGTTTAACGACGCTACCGCGCCCACATCCTCAACAGATTCACTCAGCCCCTCAGATAATCAGGTCTTTTTTCAGTCTGTCCTTTAAGTTTATTCATGTTAATCATCATTTATGGTGTCAGGGGGCTGCAGTCCTGCCTGGACAATCAGCGCTAACACAAGCAGGCGAGCAGTAAAACTCAAATTCATGCATCCAAACTGCTTTGAATTTCCAAACCACCTGACTCGCATGTCTTTGAACTGTGGGAGAAAAAGCAGTAGGTGTGAACTCCCTGCTGTGCAGTGACAGTGTTAAACCGCCGAGTGAGTCACTGCACAGTATTCTGTAATAAACCAAAGGAGGATGTTAGCAAAACGATGCAGCAAGCATTCGAACAGAAAATATTCAGCTTCATTAAAATAACTTTACTGCACAAAAACAAAACTGACTGCAAAACAATCCCACAGCCAATTAAGTGGCAAATAAAAACGCTGCTGCACCAAAAAATCAGGAAAGAAAGCAACTTAAACAAAACAGCCAATGGAAGGGTTTAGAACAAAGATATATTTTAATAAAATGGACTTTAAAGCAGATTATGTTTTTCATAATCTCAAATATACACGTTAAAAGTTTCTCCAGCCCTTTGTAGCATCAGTAAGCTTCCATCAACTTCACTTCTCCGACAGAAGACGAGTTCACTTCTCCTCCATCATAGATCACTGTCCCAGTGTGAAATTGCCTAAAATATTGGGAGCATCAGAGGCATTTCTTGGTGAGAAAATGTCATGTTGGATTTGTTCTCTGTTGCTGAAAAGGTTATTGTCACTGCATTTCAGCGGCTGAAAGAAAAGGTATTAACATGTCAATTCTGTTTTGTTTCTAGAAAATGACACATTTTATTCAACGTTTGCTGCAGAAATGAAGAAATGACTGCTTCTTTCGTTCTTTCCCTGAGGCAGGGGTGAACTTTGTGAGGTGATTTTCACCACATCCAACATTAAAGTCGTATCATGTAGTTTAGAAGGGGCAAAGATAAGCACAAATGTATTTCTGCTGCAAAAGCTTTCTGTGCTGCAACGATTTGTGATGCAATTTCCTCTGCGACTTTACCTCACCCCATCTCCCTGTCTGTTGATCTGTCTAATAGAAATCTATACAGCATACCTGCACACTCACTCTGTTCATGAAAGCATAGCATGAGATAACCATAGGACCCACACAGTTGCACAAGTATGAAGTCATCATAAAGACGTTTAGCCTGTTATTTCCCGTCCTCCTCTGTACCATTTTCCTCTGTGAAATGTAATTCTGTGAACATGCATCGGCTCATTTCCACCACCAGATAATATTACCTTGTCTGCATCACACACTGACATGTTCCACCCACCCCCCAGCACCGGGACAGTAAGTGATGGTGGACTGTTTCACTGACTGCAGACTTCTCTTTAGTCCAAAAGGACTTTCTCTTTACAGCTGTCATAAATTCATTTCATGCTTCGCGTGGCTCTTGTGCAGAAGCGGCTCCTGCTTGTGGGAACAACGCTGAGCAAATATAGCAAGAAAAGCGAATGTCTGATCATCTGATGCTGCTGAACCACAGATTTTCCAATATAGTGTCATCATGCCGCATTAAGGGACCGTGTTGTGCTGTCGTTACACGGCGACTCCCCCCGAGATAAATGTGCATTGTTAAAGTAGAACAAACAAGAGAAACGTCTGCTTGATAGATCACACCTGCGTCATGTGTAAAAGTGATACGAGCTGGAAACAAAAAGTTATTTAAGATCTCATTTTAATAGAATGATTTAATAAGAACGTACGGAAACCATTACTTATAAAACACATTACAAATTGAAGGTTGAGTTATCTTGTGTTCATTCAAAGAGGTGTAATTAAAAACAGGGTGAGTTAAAGACCAATCAGTTTATTTAAACTTTTTATAGCAGATATATGTATTTTAATTTAGTACATTGTATTCAAATGTAAATGAGAAACAGTTGAATAACCAGATGGGAATGTTTGTTAATGCAGTGAGTCAAATACTCAACAACACTAATGCAGAAATCCTGTGAATCAAATCATTTACATTGATTTGGATGTCAGCAACATTTAAATCACTTTTATCACCAGGAATAATATAATCATAAGTAATCGTTACATTCTTACTCATGGTGAGAAGGACTTTAATTTCAGAATAAAGAAATCGCTCTGAAGTTAAGTGTAAGCTTTCAAACTTTAAGGGGAAAACCTCTAATGAAGTGATCATGGTGACACAAGTGACTTCTAATTATATACTATATGTTAACGGTTATATGGACACAATGAAACAAAATACATAAACTTAAACCATTATCTTTGAGACCAAACTTTAAACGTAGAAATGTCAATATTCATTAAGTTGAATGTGAATCTTCTTGTGAAGATCCAGAGCATCTAGAGAAATGCAGTGGACTGAAAAATGATCTAATGACTTAGATCAAAGAACCAAAGTCACTTAAAGGACCTGAGAGAAAGTTAAGCTGGTGTGTATCTTCTCTTCAGAGCCCCGTCTCTCGCATGTAGAGAGGTCTGGAACCAGGATTCACTGTCCGGGGTTGATCTCAGATCTCAGAAGAAGAAGTTTTTAATCAAATCTTTTGTCTTTTTATGAATTATAATGTTATCCTGAAAATGAAACCTTCATTCTTTGGTTGCTCACAGACAAATACAAACTATGATCAAGGTTGCTCGTCGTATTGTTTGGCTCCAAAGGCCGGGAACATTTCAATTATTATCTCAACCTGAACCAAATTATTGTTATTTTAATGAAAGTACTGACAGCAGCAGAGTCTTCTTTCTACTTTTTATGTGGGTGTCATTTTCATACCAAATGTTTACCAGTAGATAATCTCACAGCAACACTAGCTTTCATCCGCTGGTACAGTTCACCAACATGCCGGCCAGACAATAGCATTAGTTTCCACCACTGCTTTTTGCTTTAAAAAGGATTAAAACCAGATATTAAAAAAAAAGGTTTTACAACTTTCTTATAACAGCAGTTAATCATTCACGCAGAGGTTCCAGCTGTCAGAGAGCTCCTCACTTTGTGGGAAATGCAGCTAAATGAAGTGGTTTAAATTAAAAGACATTTAACACATCAGTTGTGGCACCGAACCAAAAGCTGGAGGAGCACGAGGCTCATTTAAAGGAAGGAACTAAACTGAAATTGACTGTGAAGCCGTTGGGACCCATTAAGAGTAGTTTTGTTTTCAAATGCATTTCCAAGTTAGTGAGGTGGTTACTAGCTTCATGTCACATTTGATTCTAAATGGGCTGATTAAGAAAGAAATCTCCAGCTGATCTACTTAGTTTCTGCTCTTCAGGTTGGACTTGTGGAGAAGGGAGGTGCTGAGTGAGGTGCAGCGCCCCCTGCAGGCCACGGATAAACTGTGCAAATATCATTTTGTATTTTTAAGTAAATGTAAAAGACCGTTTATGTGCTTGTGGATATTCAACACAATATTCTCTCGTGTTACAATAACCATGACCACAATCTGTGTCTAACCGTAACCAGGTAATCTTAACCCCAGAGGTGGCAGATCACAAATAGCTCACATTAACCTTTGGTTGATCCACGTATTATATTAAAATATAACACCAGACACACAACCACATGAGATAGGTTTGTTTCCTGTTTTATTTTGAAGTCCTTGGTCTGTGTTCTTGTTGTTCTTTCGACTTCCTGTCTTTGTCGGTTTCCCTCCTTAGTTGATTGCATTCACCTGAGTTTCGTGTCCCACCTGTGTCTGATGCCCTCGTTTGTGTTCCTTGCGTACACCTGTTCCTTCGCTTTGGCTCTTGTTGGTTCACTGTGTTTGCTTGTTAAAGAGTTTTAACAAAAAGACATTCAGCAGATGTGCAGCTGTTCTCTTTGACTCGAGCCTCTTCTCTGAAGTCGTTGCTGTATCAAAGGTATGGCAGCCTGCTAACTCCCTTCCGGCTAGCTGCTGCCTTGCCAAGGCCTACTGTTCGCCGCAACCCCTGCCTGGTCTGACGGTGGTGGTGGTGTGGACTGACTGCTGCAGGGCTGAGAGGTGGGGGTGTCAAGGCTGGAGCAGTGCAGTGATGGGACTGATGTGTAGCAGCGCGTACACGTACTACATGAAATGTTCATACCTCCTGCAGCCTGGAGTGATGGATAGATAGAGGTGAAGTGAGGAGGCAGCATGGGGATATGGATGGATGGATGAGGGAGGGAGGGGGTAGATGGGAGAGAGAGGCCAAGGTCAATTGTCCTCAAGGCAACAAAGCCAGATAAATGCATTTGCTTCAGTATCACATGTGTAAACGGTTTGCAGCCAGTAAACTGTCCAAAAAAAGGACCGTCCCAGTGGTTTTAAATGCTTTAGCACATTTACTACAAACCACTTTACATGGCCACTAACATTCAGCTAAACAAATATGGATATACTGTATTTGTTCCATCAGACATCCATTCAGCTCTGTTTATTTCTGTGCAATATGAAAATCAATCACCAGGCAGCTTTGAGTTGTGTAATCCATCACAGTTGAACGTCAAGTCTGCACACATTTTCTGTCAAACACATATTATTTTGAGATAATGCAGTGCAGACCGTCCTGTGAGAAACAAATGGTGTGCTTTGTATGCAGCCACATCACCTCAGGCTAAAACTTTGTGAAATAGAGAAACAATGCAAACAGCGTCTACAAAACAGACTGAAGGAAGCAGCCATAAAAACACTGAATTCTGTCTGATAGAGGGTTTAGATTGAGATAATCCCACTGGTTGTTTAAAAGACTCAATGAGCCCGAGGAGAATAAACATAAAAATATATCAGTAGCAGAGCAGATGTTCACTGTGATGTTTGCAACAGGAGCGAGTCTACGTTCAGTGTGACGGTGAACCAGCACAACACCAGGAACTGAAACTGTCAAAATGTCTTCCATGAAAAAGGCTTTGACCCTTGAGCTGTTTTGCATTGGAGATAATTACTGGAATTTATCTATTTATCTGCACCTGAGTGGTATCCTGAGATTTAAAATGGAGTTTAATAAACTTGTAGAAAGTGTGTATATTACGGGTAAGAGATATGATGAACTCTCCATATCAGATGCCCAGAAGTGAGGGGTATTAGTCGGCTTTGGGTATCAGACATAACATCAAAATGGATTGAGGAACTACCATCTATCCTGGCGTGCCTCTCCGCACACACCAGAACAGGCAAATCACCATTATCCCCATTAATGTGACAGCAGAGCCCATTTATTTCAGACTTTTCATGTTTTATTAAAAGAACTTCATTCTACATTTCTGCCTTAGTGGTGTACAAATGTTGATACCATGTGAAGGCAGACAAAATGTTTTAAAGTGTTTGCTTTGGAATGGCCTTTTGGGACCTTCCATTAGACTTGGAAAGTACTCTCAGCATTTCCCCCACCTGTACCACTAAACCCCACAACAAAGCTCCCAAAGAGACACATTAATGCCGACCTTCTCGCCCTTTCCTCAACTTCAAAATGCCTGATGAATCTGGCTTTCCTTTTCACGTATCTGTTTCTAAAAGGAAAGAAAAACAAGTCTGCCTCCTCTCTTGTGCAGGAAAGCAAGAAGAAAACGTCGCTCTAAAGGTTAAACGCTGGGAGTGGAGAAAAGCCACAGCTAGATCCAAGTAAAGGAAAAAGTATTAAGTCATGGATCCACTCTTCTCAGGAACATCCTGTAGAAACATCCTCAGGTCTGTTGAAATATATCTTTAAGTCCTTGGTGCAAAGACCTTTTAAACCATGAAGGTGTTTTTGATATTTGTAAAAACTAAATGTAAAACAGATCCTTAATAACCTCTTTTTAATAGGGTGGTGATGTCAGTGTGAAGATTGTGGCACTAATGCACATGTGCAGTGGGCCACGCATCACTGAAAATAATACATAATGATGTTGGTATACATGCTGTGTGAACAATTAGCATTGAATGGAGAGCTGTGGTGGCACCTCATCAGGTGCCCAAAGCAGAGGTTACATTTTAAACTCCTGACTCTTTCAGTAACTGTTAAATCAACTATAAACTTACTCTTGTAAAGACTGTTTAAAGGGATCTGACATCACTTCTACCTGTGGTACGATGTGTGCTGGCATAGGCACTATAGGAAGATGCATGGGCACCGGGGGACTGTAGAGACACACTGCAGCCAGGAGAAAGAAAAGGGTTGCTCTTGTTTGCTCAATGTGAAACTGTGCCGTCTGCAAACTTCCGTCTTTCAGACTTTTTTGCAGCATCTGAAAATATTAATGATCGTAGTAAGAGAGAGTTACTTGTTGCATTTCTAGTATTGATGAAAACAGTGAATGACAGCATAGACGCAGACAGGAAACGAGGGAAGAGAGGGGGGTGTGTCCAACAATGTGACAGACAGGTGCATCTTCACACCCTCTGAAAGTAAAGTAACAAACTTTAAACTGTCCCACCAGCAGACTTTGCATTAACTTTGTGTTCTAAGATCACTGCCTCTGAACGGTACCTTTATGTGTTAAGCCTTCAGAGAGCAAGCTATAAGGCCTTACACTTCAAAAGGTCCTGAGCAGCATGAAATGAAGTAATTACAACAACATAATTGTGTGTATACAGGAGTCATGAGCAAAATGTACACACTTGGCTACATTCTCTTCAAGAGGTCTTTGTTCTAAGTGAAATGCTCATTATGCCGGATCAAAGTATATCCAGCGGGTGAGCGAGTGGGAGGAGAGACGAAAGGATGATGCAAGTACTGCCTTTCATTTGCTTAAGGGACAACGACAAAGAGAAACGCACCCTGCAGCCGCGCTGCCCCGTCCTCGTGTCGTCATCTCCGCAGTGTGAGTGAGACTGAAGACAAAAACCAGCGCAGGAAAAGTTTGCATTCAGTTCACACCAAGGAATCTGTGAAGAAGGCAAAGTTTGAGCGTCACTGTGAGAAGAATCTCGCAGCCTGCAGCATCATTTGCATTGCAGGCAAGTTTGGTTTCAAAGGTGTTTTTAACACTGACGGGAATTTGTGATTTTGATTCTGAGCAAATATATGTCGACATGGTTTTTTGGGAGAGTTGTGATAGAATAGACAGGTATGTCTTCAAATGCTGCTGTGAAGTTTATCAAACACCAGTGACTTATTAATACCTGTGTGTGTGTGTGTGTGTTCCCCCTACAGAAACCCTCCAACATGTACTGATGATGACAGAAGGGACACACACACACACACACTGACACGATGTCTGCAGGGTCTCTGCTGCTGAAGGTCTGATGAAGCACTGCAGGAGCTACGATGGATGACAGGTGTAAAAGAAGAGTTTAGTTACAGTTTGAGAATAATACCTCAGTTCAGTCTTTCAGTCAACAGCAAAGATCAAGGAGCGATTTTATGACATTATTATTTGGACCAGATCAGGTGACATGAAACATGGATATCAAGCTGGATGAATAAAATAAAAATAGTTCTGTTAGCGTGTCATTTTCACCACACTGCACGTGTGTCTGATGGGCTGCATGTGAGCTGCTGTGATTGGCTGGTTTGAATGACTGTTGAGGTGGTTCCCGGTCGGCAGTCGTGGGGATTTAATGACCAGCTTTCACTTCCCATTTATTTCTATTTCTAAAACACGGTATAATTTATGACTGTGGACGGCTGTTATTAGCCCGCTACACATGCTAGCTCAACAACCACCAGAAGTACACTTCACTTTACAACAAGTCTACTACATAAGCAGTTTGTGCGTTATATGCCACATGCAGGCTAGACTTTGTGGTGCTGCTGTGGTGACAATGCATAATATTTAGGTTGCACAGGATGAACATGTACATTGTTACATAGAAACCATGGATACAGTCTGTGTGTGAGTTGGTGTGTGTGTGGTAACACGAGTGCTTAAAATAACTCGGGTGCAATAAGTGTGTAGAGGACGCTTGTTGAATGCATAATGGCAGGTTGTGTGTTTGTGTAGGTGTATATTCGGAGTGTGTGTGCAGTACACAGTGGAGCTGTTCCATTACTTTTACTGTGTGTGTGTGTGTGTGAGAGATCTTGTGCATCTTCAATGAAGTTGAAAAACGCTCCAAATGCAAATCTGCGTTGAAACGGCGCCAATCGCAATAAAAATGCCAAATTGTTCAACCGCCGTTATTTATCTTCTCTTTATGTCTCTCCTCCATCGATGAATGACTGCAGCCAGTTTCATCTGTTCTGTTGGAGTCCTGGAGGGAGGGAGAGATGAAAACAGAGAAAAGAGAGAAAAGGGCACGACAGCCAGAAAAAGAGGGATGCTGAGGATGTTCAATTAAGCTTCCCTTTTTTTTTCGGGCACCGGGTGGTTCGTTAATCTAGTGGAGATAAATATTATACAGCATTAGCTCCATTCATCCTGCAAAATCAATTCTCTCTTTCCCTTCCTTTCTCCCATTTTTTCCCTCTCACTTATTCAACCTCACAGGGGGAAAAAGTGCCAGAGAAAATAAATTGCTGCCTTTACAATAAGTGGTCTTAATGCAGATGAATGGTGCTGGATCTGGGAGCAGTGAAGCCTCTCACCCGTCTGCCACCTAGTTTCATTTAGCTCCATAATAAACAGCAAGCGCGACTGAAAGCGTCTTCCCGGCGCGTCAGTCATTTACTCATTTTATTTTTAATATATCCCCCGCCCCACTGTTGCCTGGAGCTCGGTCCTGCCTTCACTGTAGAGTGGAAACAAATGAGGCTAACGTAGAAGGTTAATTCACTAAAAAACAAATAAATATAAGTAGAGATCAAAAAATGAATGACTCAATGATGAGATCATAGTAAAAAATGTAAATTTTTATCACGTGGGCTCATCTGCAGCTGTTTAAGAGCTTTGTGACATCAGAGGAAATGATGAATTTTTTAAACTTACATCTCTTAAATAGTCCCTATGAAAACTGTCCACAGCCACCCAACCCCCACCCTTATTGGACAAGAGCTCCTCTGAAATCCCAATTTAACCCCTGGTTTCAGCTCCGCTTTCAGGTCATTGTTTTCTGGCCCACTATTTTACTATTTTGGTTCACACTCAGCGCTCCTATCAGTGTTTCCAGCAGCTGCAGGCAGCTTGTTTCAGTGGAAAAGTTCTAAAAATCCAAAACGCTACCTGCTCAGCATCAAACAGCAGACAGACACACGCTGTTAGCAACTAGCTGGTGGAGAAAGTGGAGCATTTAGCAGCTAATGAGCAAGATATCTCCCTGCAGAGTTAGTAAGAGACCAAAGTAGAGCTAAATGGAGAGTGGATATTGGACTTTCTTTTGCCAGATCACCAGAATCATGACTGCAAATGAATCCTAATGATGCACCATGTCTCCTGAATGTGTAAATGGGCAACTGTTAGCTAAAAACGTTGCCATATGAACTTTAAAGATGGTACGACTTATACAAACATACACTATAGAGCATTATATAGAGCAGCAGCAGCAACGGACGCAGCTTTCAAGTAAGCAATGCAGCAGCAGGCATGCAGCAAAAGAGTGAGCACAGCACTAAGAGCTTAAGCACAGCACCATGATTAAAAGGGTGGATACATGTTGCAGTGAGAGGAGTATGTCATGTGAGGCTGAGCAGCCCGTGCTGGTTCACAGAACAGGTTTAACACAATGTGAAAACCCCAGTCAAAGTTTAAACGCAATACTAAATAAAATAAAGAATAAACATTTCTCCCCCGTTCCTAACCTTTATCTTAAGTTTGTGCTGCTCCAGTTTCCCAGCGACTGTCACAGGCAGAAAATAAACCCAAAACGTGTGTAAATACGTAGCCTGTGTTTGTTGTGTTGGCACTGTGCAAGCACCTCTGCTGCCTACTCACAGTGGATCCACACACATGCACAAAAGCATGCGTGTGCTGTTATACAAGCCAGTTCAATACCCATTGAGTCGAGGTGAGATGAGACCAAGGTGAGAGGAAGAAGCATTCACAGAGACAAACATACAGACACAAAAACGCCTTTAGCTCTGAAATGGTGGAAACACACTCTATACATTTAGTCAAAGGTGTTTCAAATACCAGAGTCTGGAGTGTTTGAATCTATAGAAGTCTATTAGTGACACAAACAGAGTACAAGTACAAAGATTCTTTAAATCCAATGGATTTCACTCGGCTGCAAAACAAGTGAGGAAAGTACCTGCTCCTAGCAACACAGGTGAAAAACATGACACCCACAAAACCCTTTAAACCTGTTCAATCCGTATTATCCTGCACTTCTGCACAAACCCAAGTGCTTCATATCCTAATGGCCTAGAATCATCTAATGCTATCATGTGCAGCTCCAACCAAAAATAATCATCTTTATTGACAAAGAAGTGTTTCTGGAAATCTGCAGGATCCAGAATCAATAAGTAGAGTTTTAATCAGAAGGAAGAAAATCCAAACAGGAACCAGCCCTCGAGTTCTTTGTTGTTTTATTCTCTTGATGGACGTCCATCTTAATTAAGTTTTAATGGACTAGTGTGTGGGATATAGCTGCATCCAGCGGTGAGGTTGCATGTTGCAACCAGCTGATGACCCCTCCGCCACCCCTCCTCTTCCAGGCGTGTAGGTCGGAGCCAGGGTTTGGTTTGTCTGTTCTGGGCTGCTGTGGAAGAGGAGCCGCTCCCTCTGTAGATATAAAGGGCTCATTCAAGGTACCAGAAACAGTTGGTGGTTATACCCTAAAGAAAACAAACATTTCTGCAAAGGATGGCAACATGAGCCAGATAATTCAAAAATAGCAAGAAGTGCAACTGTTAGGAGTAAAAAACATAACAGCCTTTTATTTTCAATTTCCCTGCAAAGACTGATGGTTGTCCATTATCCAGTAACAGCAGGCGTGAGGCGCCGTGCAGTGATGATTACATCCAGGCCGGCATCTTCCATTTTTACCAAACAGCACATGAACAGACTGATTCACTTGAGATGATAAGATGTGTAAGTGAAGCACACACACACATATGGACACATGTATGTATGTATGTATTTATTTGTGTATGTATGTGTGCCACAAACATGCAGCAATAACTGTCATATAGATGCACACCTCAAGAAGACAGCTGTTCTGCAACGTCCTGTCAAGCCAAATATAAGGCACAAAAACAGATAATAAAGTCAGATTCTTCTGCTTCTGCTTTTATATAACCAGTACAATAACATGTTAACCAACTCATTGTTACAGAAGTGTATTAATTAGACTTGTATCAGAATCAGAATCAGAATCAGAATCAGAATCTTTCACTGGTTGAGCTTTGTAGATATCAGCTGTGTTTGGTATTGTTCCCTCAACTTAGCTGGATGTTCAACTGCTTTCAAATCACTTTTACAAAACTGTGTGTTTTGTGTGTATTTCTATTGTGTGCATGTTACATTGTCTGTTTGTTGCTCTGTTTTCATTCTGCTACATGAATCAAGATCATGATTATTATTTCTCTGACGTGATAAACACTCCACAAGGCCCTCGAAAGTGACTAATAAAGTGGGATTTTGTAAACTTATGAATCATCCTCATTCTGTATCCCCGCGCTCAGCTGCACTGTTGCATAACTGGTGACAATGTGGAACATTTGTTTTTGCAGGAAGCAGTTTAGAATTTGAATAATGAAATAAAATAGCAAAAAGTAAATAAAGTTCACTATAAAGCTATTTTGGTCCAGCTGTGGGTGTGTGATGTAGCTGGAGTTGCCAGTAGTAGGAAAGTAATACTGCATTACAGTCAGTGTGAGAGTGTCAGCTTTCAATAGAGTTCCTGGCTTTGCTTCATTAATGAAATATAATATAAGATTTCAAGAAATGTGATGCCATTTCATTGTCAAGTCAAAATCATATAGGAGAATTAAAGGTTGAATTACAGAAATAATGATATTTAAAGCACATAATGTATCTAAACCAAGAAGATCCCAAAGCAATTTCCACGTTCAGGAGATCTACAGGGCACGTGTGACCAGTGAACATCTCCGCTGTGCTGCAGCGATGTCACGTTACCGTCTGCTTCTTTCAAACAGCTCTCTGGTGCGAACGAAGGGAACCGAGTCGCACTTGGTGAGAGCTGTTCTTCTTATCTTTGTGGCCTGCCCTGAATCCACACCCCTTTTACGTGATGCATTCAAGGCAACTTTATTTTCACAACACTTTGAAAAACGAGAGCAAATCCAAAGCTGTAAAGTCACTGACAAAGCAGAGCGATGTGGCTTCACCTTGTGAAACGTTTACAATGCAGATCATTGACATCCAGTCTGGCAGCACGAGTCATTTAGTGCTGCTAAACCCAGTGCGCGCATATCAAATGATATTATATCGGTGGGATGTGTAAGTTTGAATCAGGTTTCGCAGATAAACTTATTAACCCTTCCCCTTCCCCCTCCTTTGAGTGGTTCTTGGAAAGAGATCATGAGATCCGGCTGCTTTCAAACAGCCATAATTCAGGGAAATTACAAATCCATTTCTGTTTCAATGCTTGACTTGCATTTTGTGACTCACGTGCATCTCCTGTGCCCTGGCAGGTAACGCTTGGCTTTACACGGCAGTCGTGATGGTTCATGTAAGTTTCTGCGAAATGACTGGAAATGTGCTGAAATGCATTCAAATGGAGAAAATCACAAAGCTATTTCTTCCTTTAGAGATTTAAAGAACAGACTGTAGAATGGAAACAGGCAACTTAAAAGGAGGATGGAAGTCGTGTATTGTTGCACACAAGGATGAACACACAGGATATAATTATAATATAATTATAATTATTCACAGGCCACAGTGCTTTAGAAAAGGAAGTCCGTTACCAGGCTGCGTCTGGGTCAGAAGAACATCCAGAACATCCAGAGATCGGACAAGGAAACACTGTGAAGAACCCTCCAGGAGTCACAGACAGGTTTATGATTCATCACCTTCAGTCCCTCCACTATTCTCCTCCCTCTCTCTAATCTATCTCTCACCCATACAAACAGATGATTCTGGGATTATAAATGTTCTTGAGGGGGACGAGCATCAGCAGGTCGATCACCTTGTGTCTTGGTGTGATGAGTCTTTCCTTTAACTGAATGTGTCCAAAACTAAAGAGACGACTCTCAGCTTCAGAAAGACTTCTAGTCGTGTACCAACTCCGTGACTACATTTAAATACTTGGGCATCTTTCTCGAGCTGTGTTCTGAATTTAATGCTACTTCCGTGATGAAATAAAAAAAGTGTTTATTTCTTTATTTCTTGTGAAAACCCTTGTACCAGTGTTGCTGTGAGTGTTTTTACTACCGTCCTCTTCCTCCTCTTCCTCACTCTCTAAGCTACTTCAACAAGAAACACAGACCCAAACTGTTAGAAACGGTAGAAAGCACTCAGCTGTCTGTAGGTTGCTCGTCCGCACAGATTACATGGACTGATGACTTGACCTGAACTCTGACCTGTTGTTCTGTTGGTTGTCCCCCAGTTTTTAGGTGTTTGTGTGTTTCCCCTGCAGGGGACAATAAAGATACTTTGAACTTTGATTTCTCATTATCTTCTCTCCTCCTTTACCTCCTCTCCTGGTGTCTGCTCTCCTCTTATCTTCCTTCTTTTGAATCTTTTCTCCAGTTTTTTTCTCAGCAGAGAGGCTCCACTGTGACTAATTACCCCTGTCGACATGACTTGCCATTATTGACACATCAGGCTGTGGTGGACGTTGGGTTGCCTCTGGCTACAATTCTCTTCTCCATTTGCTGGGAAGCCTCATCTATAAACATTAAGGTTAAATCCATGCAGCCATTTTCTGGTGTGTTTGGGGTAATTTGCTCTGGAAAAATATGTGTTCATGGAAGACTGAAGACGTGGAGACCATAATGGAGATCACGCATTTAAAAACAATAGTGATTTGTTGTCAGCCATGTACGACTGTAGCCTCGGCCTCATCACCTCTTTGACACTGAATAAACTCATTTGCTGCAGGTTTCAGTAGCCCCAGGTTGTGCTTCATGTCACAGAGCAAAGCATCTGTGTTACTGACCCCCCCCCCTCCCGCAGAACCCTGAAGGTCGTTGAACAACACTCATCCATTTTTTAAAGCAGTTTTCAGACACCTCTGTCCAGACATATTACATCAGCTGCACGATGAAATCTCCCAAGCTCCTCTCTGTTTCCAAAAATGTAAAAGGTGGCAAGTGACAGACAATGCCCTGTTTCATTTTGTATGATAAAATAAATTAGAAAGGTGTTACTAGGAATGAAATATAAATGACAAACATTAATATTAATGGAATTTTTGTTCAAAATACAAATAGAGCACAGACAGATGCAATTTCTGGCTATTGTTGTTGCTTTGATATTTGATATTTGAGTTTTTTATCATGTAGTGGGTGAACGAAAGAGTATAGGGTCGTCGAAATACCTTTTTAAAGGTTAAAGAGTTGCAGAAAGTTAGGAGTCCTGGGTTTTAGAGCTTGTTTACCTCTCAGGTAAACAGATGCTCAGCTATGTGACTCGAACATAATGATAATGCATGTGCGTGTGTGTATTGTTGTTCATTTAAACTGTGGGATTTCTTGGTCCGGTGCTTTGATTGGCTACCAAGTCATGAGCCAAGCTTTGGATGCCAAGTTAGTTTGTGAAGCTATTAATACCAGATCAGTGTCTGGCATCTGATGACTGCAGCCAGCCGTGTCCTGTGGACTGTTCAGCCCAGAACAGATTTTCAGGCTCAGAATTGAATTCAGTTAATGGTTGATGGTCTATTATTATGTACAATATACATGTGTGCACTGTGAAATCAAAAGTAAACTTTTCACACAAAGAACAAAAAGACCTGGAGAGCTAAGAATAAAGAGAATGGGAGAACAGAGGAGACATTTGGAGAGGTTTAAATGATGATGAAAGGCGTGCCGGCTTTGATGTCTGTGAACAGCTACAGACACCCACAAGAGGCGTTTATAATTTTCTGTATTTTGGACTCATCCTTAAATGAGCTAAGCTGACTTATGATTTCAGTTTTTGCAGCAGAGAGCAGATGGGAGACGCTGCAGCGATCGTTTTTTACTGGTGGCAAAAGGACTCCTTTTCTGATGCAGTTTGCCCTCTCAGCAGTGTTGTGTCCTGCTCCACTGCTGATACTTCTGGAAGAGTGCAACAATATCCATTCACCAATCCTGTTTTCTATCACAGTGCATTTACACTAAACTCAAAGCGCGGTCCCTCAGGTACGACCGCAGCCTGCATCGACTTGAGCATCGAATCCATCTGTACTGGTCGGGTCAGGAGGGAGACCCGGCACACCCTGTATCTGCACTCCCCATTAACATAGTCAGCAGCTGTGAAAGGGCAGAGCGCAGGCCGCCTGGAGATTTATCAGAATGTCACCGTACTCTGCATTAGCCCTGACACTGCACGCGCACGCTCTCAGACACTCTCACACACACACACACACACTCACATTTTTAGCCACGACAGTAGCGACCCTAGTAAAGCCAGGGTCAAACTGATATGTCAGAAGCAGTCATCTCATTCCAACAAGTCACACAGGTTGCACACAGATGTGTGTCTGTGTGTGTGTGTGTGTGTGTATTTCCTATACGTGTGTTTCCATGTGCATACACTCATCTGCACATCTGTCCAGAGTTGGTTTCTCTACCTTGAGTTGATGTTTGCTTGACTGAAAGACAAATAGAGGACTAGCAGCACCTGCGTTTCCACTCTGAGAGCAACCTTCAGCACATCAAAGACGTCTGGCTTGTGCTCTGCAGCCGTCTTAAATCATTAAACACTCTCTTTAATCACACACTCACACACCTGCATCAGTGCTTTCAGCTGTATCAGTGCCACGATCAAAAACGAATGCATGTCGGAGGGATGCTGCAACATCTGAAAATGTTTTCAATTTCATATTCAAGGTTCACAAACAACAAGCTTTCAATGTCTTACATTAATATTAGACAGATCCAGCTTTTTAATTTTTTTTAATAATAATTGCCAAGAGGTTTTTATGTTGCATTGAGATTAAAAACAAAAAAAAGCATTTTTGACTTCATTTCGTGCCCTGTGCTTTGTTTTGCTTTGACATGTTAAACTTTATGTTTCAGAGCATTAATGAGGATGATACGCTCAGGCTGAGTGCAGGACAGCCAAGTGTGTCTGCAAACGCCTTACAAATAAGTCCTAATTGTAGAGAAAGTGCTTTTCCCACCGGATTTAGAGGCTTTTTGTTTAGTTTTTTTCATCTGCTAATGTGCCGCTGCTGCGGATCAAGAAAAGCCTCTCAGATTCTGTTTATTGCTCCAAGAAAAGGGCTTCATTTAATGCTTTTACTGTGACGTCGCTGTACAGATGCACTTCACATACTTCTTGACTTTCAGTCCTATACATAGACAGTAAACGTGCTTTAACCCTTCGCTCCACTGAACATTTGAAACATGCAAAACTGTGGAGTCATTAAGTCTGCAGATACAACATAGGAACTAGATTTGAACATCTGCTTCACAAAGTAGACAGCAAAGTGTTCTGTGTAAGTAGCAGTAAAACTGTTAGTATGCACGTTCAGGCCTGACACATGCTGACCAGTACAAGCTCTACTTAATGACCAGCAGCTGCTACACAGACAGAACATAAAGGATATGTGCACTCTGTTCAGTTAGAAAGATCTTATATACGTTTTATATATCGCAAGATATTTTTATCCCAAAGTCACATTATTTCAAATATATTGTTGTAAAATTGGAAAAACAATCATTTGTTTCTTCTAACATTGTAAAGACTTGAAGGGATACATGATACCAAGGCCACTCTTGGCTGATACACTTTTGCTTTTAATTTCTTCTCTTCCTGCTCAGAGCTTCACTTCCAGCTTCAGCTTTACTTCTTTTTTCCGATTGTTCAGAAATGCCGTCCATGAACCACTCCAAGTATCTGTCAAATCTTTAAAGGCCTATTTAATAAGAAAGCAACACACTGCAGGGGTTGTAGTGAGCTGCTGATCACTGGAAGTTGACTTGAGAGTAAAAAAGTGCTGCACGCTGCAAATCTGGAGAAATCCATTCAAAATGAAGGTAAAACATATTAAGAATACCATCATCTTGAATACATTTCTTCGGATTTGCATATGGAGTAAGAGTGTGTGACACTCTCACCCTTTAAAGTTCAATGAATTTTACAATGATGCTCAACAAACACTTCAAATCAACAAAGCTTTAAGTTTTACATTTTCAGTCTCCCTCGCTGTTAATCCTGCAGCTCAGACCTGTCTGCTAACCAGAGAAGTTACAGAAAGTGTTTGTCTTACTGGAAGCCTATGTTTTACTGTAGGTCTGGGTCAGGATGCCAGCAGAATAAGCAGACATTATTGAAAGGAGAAACAGAATCACAGCCAGCTCTAGATAATTTATGGCACTACACAACATTTTACTCTGGGTCCCTCATCGTGCCCTAAGAGGCCAACATGATTCAACAAATGATTCTGTCTCAAATAATATGCTAATAAAAAGGTCTTCCACGCCACGAGCTGGCCAACCTGAAGTGGATGTGCTGCTTGTCTTTTAAACACTGTGTTTTAATGGCATCAAATTGGTCTGTTTGCAAAAAGCTGAAAGGAATACATTATATAAATGATTGCAAGAGTTTTAAATCAAACTAATCAATTGTTCTCTGGAGTAAGAAATGTAACAGTTAGCTCATTCAAAGGGAAACGCTGGACTAGATTAAGTTTGAAGAAGATTAAAGGATCTTTTAATGATTCAAATGTTGCGTAGCTTCATTATTAGACACGAGGACGGCGCCTGTGCTTCTGTTCCAGCTGTCCTGGTGAACTGTGGTACACATCAAGCTTCACACAACACCTGTGAAACTGAAACATTAATAGCAAAACCTGATTATTTGCAATTCAAAAGACATTTATTTGATGATAGTAGAAATTAGAGAACAATGGTGAGATTAGTCTCTGCTCTGCAACGTGACATGAGGGAAGCATTAATTGCTGTCAGGGAAATGTCATGCTTATTATCTATGAAGCTGGTATCTGTGAAGCAAAGATTTTCTCAATGCGATCCATCCCAGTAGAGATAAGACAGCGTGTTGTTATTTCATGCAAAGTGAGCTGGATGGTGTAGAAAAAAACCCCTCTGTGCTGGTGCATTATGTCACTTCTATAGATCAGATTAGCTTGAACTCATCAATCTCAGAGCGTAGTGCTGCCAACAGTGTCAGTACTGCAGCAGCAGCGTGGGATGCTGGTGGATTTGTCATCATATGATCCATAGATATCTGAGCTGTTCTCTCCTACACAGCCATGTGGGAGGCACGGGGCAGTAATGAATGACACCTTTAGGCTCCGTTATTTTTCTGGGCTCCGTTATTTTTCTGTCTCACAGGGCTACGCTGAGTTTCAGCTTTAAAAGGGCTCTGTGCACAGATTCGCTATCCAGAGGAGGCTTTTTGTTAGAGACTCAAGTAAATTTGGCTGCATAAAAACCTTTTGCACTTCATTTCTTAGCCCTGCCAACAGAAAGTTTTAGCTGAACAATGTTTCACATTTACTTCTCACATGTAAACTCATTTTGGGCGTTTGCCCTCTCACGTATCCAACTTCAAATCTGTTCTCCTTTTGCTCATTTCAGTGCTCATCACATCATCTTCACCCATCCTTCCACCTCCACCACCACCACCACCAGTGTCCAGACTCCATCGGGGATATCGTACACTGCTTTCAGAAGGAAACAGGAATTCACATGAATTTGGTGGCTCGTCCCAGAGTCTCAGCCAGGCAACCCACGCTGGAGCCAGAGATGCTCTGGGTGGATGAACTGTTCAATACGTAACTCCTACTTAAACTGCAAACTGACTTTTTTACATTTCTGTAAGTGTAAAAGATGAAACAAATGAGATCCATCATGTTCATAAGTAAGCTTTAGAGGTACTGGTGCGTGTATTTTTCAACAGTCTACGCTAAGCTGTGGGCTAATAGCCTCCAGCGCCGTACTTAACGTGGGTGGTATCGATCTTCTCATCGCGCTCTTTGGAAGCATATTTTCCCAAAAGGTTGAACAATTTCTAACATTTGTGCTAATGCAGACATTCTAAGTAAATGAAGCCTATGAGTACAAAACACTGACTGAGCTGTTCACGTACACAGTGTGAATTAAAACATCATGCATTTTAATTCAACAGATACCATTTTGTAAAAACATATTTTTATAACTCGAGGACAACTGCCCGGGGGCCCAAGACCTCCAGAGCCCAGAGACCCATGTTCACTTGGTGTTAATTGGCTGGTGGTAATTTCAATAAATGCAGATATAATTTGGATCACAATAATTCCTAAACTCATAAGGACATTATAGCTGGCAGTGCATTACTACCTATAACTGAAGCCCTGTTTTGTGGTAATGTACAGTAAATCTTTTATCCCAGAGAGACAAATAAGAAGCATATAAACAAAGAGGACCCTGTAGAGAGACCCTGTCTAAAAAGCTTTATTCATAAAATAATGTAGCTGCCATGTATGTCTGCTGTGAGGGCTGTGCTGGTTGAAAACTTGAGGTGTGTTGATCCTGCAGAGCAGTAAAAGCTGAGCCATTTTCTACTTCAACATTTTTCTGTGCAGCATTGCGTGAGTTTAACAACTGACTCTGAAGAGAAGAACAAAAGTAGAGGGAGACCTGGGAAGTGTATTTCAACAGGTTGTGAACCTGTGACCGTGATGCCTGAAAGAGAGCCATTTGAGTATTGGCACCTCCTGTGGATGAGGAGAATTATTCTGCAGCTCTGTAGCTTGCTGCTGCTGGGCATCAGTTAAAAGGAGTTGCTCATGCTGCTGCAAAGGTTTGAGATCCAAGCACTTTGAAATGTGTTGAATGTGCCCGGGGCTACATCAGCGGGCATTTGATTTGTCTCGGTTAGGATATCGACCACCAGGTTGGGTCAACGCAGAAACACAGTGCTGCCTTTCATCCGTCTTCCAGCTTTCCTCTGCCCCCCCCCTCACTTCTCCATGACAGAAATGTAAAGAGAAAAACCCAGAATATATAGTTTTTGTGGAGTGGGTTCATCTTTGACAGAAACGCTGTTCCACTTGCAGCCGCTTTGACGTTGTGACATTGCTTCCTGTGATTTGCGTGAGATCGACGACCACCGTCTACTCTTTCTCCCTCCTCGATTTTCTGTTTTAATCTCTTCATTTTGAATCTTCCTGCCTGCTGCACGCTGAAAAGTCTTCAAATGGTTCCAAATGCTGCAGCTACAATTTCAACTAAAACCAGAAAATGTGAGTAGGACAGGACTGGAGCTGCTAACAACTTTCCATCAGTGCATATATTGTATCCTTTCCAAATAGAGTGCAGCCAATGTAGTTTGGTGTTTTGTACTAACAGGAATGACACACGTTACATAATGGCAAGAGCAGGGAAACTTGCAGGGAGTGCAGGCAGCATATGAGATGGCACATTTAATCTTGATCAGATGCTGCGGTAAAGTTTGATTTGAATCTTTTCACAGCTGCCAGAGACACAACGCTACCTTCTCCAGTTGGATTCAGCCCCAAAAGTGTGTTTATTGGTCTATATTGTTCACAGTGCTGTTGGTACTGGAGGTATTTTGTCGATTCAAGTCAGCATTAGCTGCTTGTGTGCTGAGCTGAGTGGAAAACACACTCAAACCAGCACTGCTCCGGTCAGGGATTCAAGCACACCCGTATATTTTTGTACAACTAACTGAACAAACTGTTGACTATGAAACTGATATAAACACTGCAGGTGAACACAGTGCTGCCACACTTCCCTCTCCACTGTAACAAGACAATGAAGCTCTGCAAAGTGTTAATAACACCACAGCCCATGAGTCCAATAGAACTGACTCACCAGTTCACTCTGACTTTTGTTGCAATGAAAGTTGTTCATGAACTTTTCCCCTGTAAACAACTCCGGTGGTATTTCCGGTCTCACTTTTCCCAATACAAGTGGTAATGGAGGTAAAACCTGCACCAGCGGAGAAAAGGATAACAAACGATTGAATGTATGGATGCAGAGATGGAGGACGGGGTAATCCTGTTAGCCAGCTAATCGCCATGGATATAAGGTCCAGGGACGCCGAATGTTAGACACAGAACCTGCACCCTCAGCACCACCACTGAGTGTGTGTGTGTGTGTGTGTGTTTCTGGAAGGGAGGGGTCTGGAGATCCATTACCCATTATCATCCGGGGCTCTTGGGGATTACTGTGGATAAAGTGAGAGAGAGGGAGAGAAGAGGAGAGAGTAGGGACTTAGCCTTATATCCTGCAGCTTTTTGCCCTGCTGTCCAGCTCACCACACAATCATTTTGCTGACGGTGTGGCTCAGAAGGAAGGAACGCTTTAGGAGGTGTTGTAGCCCAAAAAAACAGTAATTGAAAACTTGATTAAAATGCTTAATAAGTTGGCCGTACGCTTGCAGTCAGAAAAGCCACCATCTCAATGTCCTGCATCTAATCCAGTCTGCCACTGTATAGACCACCAACACCAACAATGATACCTGTCAGCAGTAATGGGGATTCTGTATCATAAGTGTAAATATAATAACTGGCAGCAGGGAGTGATGTCTTCGACTGGAGAAGTTATCAATAAAATAAAACAAGTCAACTCAAATGTTTAGTGTAAGTTTGATGCGGTTACCTGATCAGTAGGACAAACACACACCACTATACTTGTTTTTGAGTTAATGCAAGCTAAAGGCCATCGCTATGAAACTGCTGTGTTGTGTTTTTCATGATTCCTCATATGCACCATGCGAGTTTGTGAGATCAAAATGATCTTCACTCAGGCTTGGACACGTGCACTGTATTGTTCAGACTAACACTGTTTCTTTAATGGCACAATGCAAGTCTTTTTCATTCCCCTGTGCCTGAAGAAGAACCAGTTTAGGGTGAAAACAGTAGTTTTCTTAACGTAAAGACGAAGAAGAGTTTTTTGAGAGTTTTTGCACCAGTGACAAAACACCCTGCTACTGGATGGCAATGTTGGTCTATCGGCCGCTTTGTCTCAGTACCATCTGATACATTTCCATGAAACTTTGTGCAGACATTCATGATCCCCAGAGGATGAATCCTTCTGACCTTTGTGATCCACTTTTTACCTGCAGAATTAGTAAAATTCCCATCAGCCTCTGCTGTACCTTGCCTTTAGTACTAATTAGAAAGTGTTAACTTTCCAACAGGATAAACACAGATGGCGAACATCGTAAACATTATACCTGTTAGAGTTGTCATTGTGAGCATGTTAGCATACACACATTAGCATTTAGCTCAAAGCTCTACTGATCGTAAGTACCTGAGTAGCTTTTCAGAGATGTAGGTCAATTCAGGCCATTTCAACAAACAACCAATGCAATAGATTTTCTTTCAAAGAGAGTCTGCTAAACAGGAGATGGCTTAAAGCTAAACAGTCAGGCTTCTAATATTGTAAGTGAATATTATATATGAATTAATAACAGTACATGAGGTCAGAGCGCAGTCAGGCAGGAACCAGACTGTACTCAAGGACATGCTAACACAAATGAGTACCTTCTGTGACCTGACAGTTGTCGTCATCAGTCTAATGCTGCCAGGACTGTGTGTTTCTGTTGTGTTGTACATCGCCTTCTCATAGGCACAACCTTCTGTGAGTGACGTCCTGCGTCTGTTCCAGCTGGGCACACACACACACACACACACACACACACACACACACACAAACACCAGACAATGACTTTTAAAAAGCGTTTACATCAAACCTCAAATTATTCCAAAAGTGGGCATATTATTTGAATAAATGAATAAAGTTACTCACCGCCGTTCAGCATGGCAGTGCATGCACCTAAAACCAAATATTACATTCATATTTCATGTGTTTGAGCCTTCATGTGCTTAGTGTACCATATTGCAGATTGCAGGGCTTTTAGCAAGTCAAAGTTGTAACAGTGCAAACTGGAAAAGAAAACTGACCTACTGAGGTAATCAGTCCACAGATGATGCAGTTAAAACAGTAGACACTAGAAAGAATGAGGGATCACAGCGTGTGTGTGTGTGTGTGTGTGTAGGAAGAGCTGCAGCCCAGATGTGTTATGTTTTACTTTACATTTATTAAATTCAGAAAGTAGCTGAAAAGGTGTCCTGGGTCACTTGAGATCCCAGTGTTTTTTAGCCTAACTGAGCCATCATTTAGTTTTCCTTGTGATGTTGTTTCAAAGGCACACATCTGTCGTGCACCTGCGACTGCTTATGGTATGCATTATGAAGAGATCCTGGTGGTTTAATGATGTGTCAGACCTGTTGTGCATTTACAGTCGTGGTTTGTTTGATGAAACTTCAGTTGAGAAGTTGGACGGTCAGTATTTGTGTGTTTCCTCCATGTACTCATTTTGTGGTAGATATGTGCATGGAATATTTACAATGTCAGACATTGTGTTCATTAAAATAATAATCACATTTAAATGTAAATGTTGGCATACCAGTGCAATGTGTAGTTAAATGCTTAAAACATTCAGCTGTTTTGATTGAGAACAAGGCCACAGAGTTACTTTAGTTAGTTAGTTAGAGTTAGAGTTAGTTATTTTAATCTTGCAGCAGCTGGAGCTTAAACTTTCTTGAGTCAGACACCAAATTGGATTTAGATAACCCTCTAACATGCCTACAGTCAAGACTGTGAGAGACACATGGAAAGCTCAGCAGAGGAGTCAGAGACACCTGTAGGTGCAGGTGCAGGGAGGATGGAAAGCAGGACTATAAAAATAGAACCTTCACTTTACAGAAACGGTGTTCCAGCACCTCTCTCTCCTTCATCCACCTTCCTCTCACCTCCACTTGTGCCTTTCTTTCCATGTTCCGTCATATCTTTTAGCAGAAATTACTCATCCAGTCCAGCCACCTACATTTAGAAAGGTGAAAATGAAATTATTGTCCTCTTTTGAAAGAATCCCCGGTCAGTGATTGAGCCAGTTCATCCGATTTTAATTGCCTTTTTCAATCCATGTTCTATCTGTCGCCAATTTCCCTTTAATTATGATATACTAACTGCTAACTTTGACTGCCCTGAGAGGAGAGAAAGGTGTAAAAATTACTCAAGATTGCTGCAGAA
The DNA here is from genome assembly GCA_036023655.1 of Nannoperca australis. NCBI lineage: Eukaryota > Metazoa > Chordata > Actinopteri > Centrarchiformes > Percichthyidae > Nannoperca > Nannoperca australis. The sequence goes on from JAVQJD010086478.1 coordinate 47,266, forward strand.
AATCGAACTGACTCACTTTCCTGTCTTGTGTAAGATGGCGCCATCAATAAAATTAGCTGTGAGACAGGCGGGGGACAGTGAAGCCAGTTGGTGGGAATATGTGATGAGCTGAAGTTACTGGTAGACTGCCAGTCAGTGGGGAAGTGGGTCGTCCTATCCATTACAGACACTTGAGTTATGTTTAACATTATAATTCAGCTGCTTAAATAAAGATAAATGGCTGGCGTCATACAAAAGACAGAGAGAACAGAGGACGAGAGGAAAAGAAGGCAAGACAGTGATATTCATTTATGCTATAAACCCTTCAAAAGAACGTGAGGACACCGTGTGCAGTCAGTGTGAACAGGTCAACACATGTTCCTCTCTGCTCCTGACCACAGTTTATGTGTAGCTTGTATCTAGTTGGATCAACCTATATGCAAACAGACATGTGCAAATGTAAATGTGTGGGTTATAGGGGAAGTAGCATGCTGGCAAGATTTCTTGGGGAACAACAGCTGTGTGCAGTGACTTCCTGCCATGTTTGGTACAATGGTGCCTGTACAACAAAATCAAACTCTGTGCATTTATACATATATGTGTGTATATATATATATATATATATATATATATATATATATATATAAATATATATATTACTTTGGACCAAACCACGCTAGCTGTCTCTAGCGATTGAATTTGAAGATAAGCAACAAAACATCCTCCTGTGTTTTTTAAAGACAGCTGCTTCATCAGGCCTGTGTGGGTGTGGTTTGATCAGATTTGAGTGTAAAAAATCCAACCATCATCAGATTTAGGATTTTTGAAACCCCCACCTGCTTCAAACTATTAGGGCGAAGTCAACTCACAGTGAAAAAGTGTGTCTTGTAGGATCCCGTCTCTAGAAAGAAAGTGTCTGCTGTCATTCCTCACCTGTCCAGCAGTTGTCCTCATTGTGTTTCACCTGTCTCCTCCCTATGCACCTGCTCCTCATCACTCACCAGCCCTGGTATATTTACCTGCTGGCAGCAACAGACTGTGAGGGTGGTGCTGATGATCAGTCATGTGTTGTGTGGGGTTGTCTGTGAGGTATCATCAAAACTAAACATACATTATTCCACATCAGTTAAGTTCCAGTTCACCACTGAGACCCAGCAGCTCCTAGGTAACACAAATCCCATTTACCTGAGTGTACAGCCTAATCTGAGCGGAAACTCTGGGACATTATATAGGACATTTTTAATGGACCTTTAAATTTGCTCATTTGCAGTATTTTGTTTCTAAAGTGGCGTATTTAACAAATTGCATTTCCTTCGGCCTAAGAAATAATTAAGTGTGAAATTTTATGTTATATCCCTGTGATGTGAAGATGGAGGAGCTTCTGAATTCACTTTTTCTATTATTAACATTTACACTTCATTTATTCAGGCTGCCCGTCCAAAGCTTTGGTCCATAGCAGTGATTCAGGGATCAGGACAATCCCGGATGATCACACGCCCGAGCGGGGGCTACCTGGTTGATCCTGCTTGTTTCAAAGATTAAACCATGCACGTCTAAGTACACACGGCCTGTACAGTGAAACTGTGAGTGGCTCATTAAATCAGTTAAATCTGGTCAGAGGGAACAGTTATGGTCGTATAGCTCCATGACTGGTAAGACTCTAAAACAAACTAAATCAGGAGATGTGGTGTAGCGAAACAAAGGGTGGTGGAACTTCCTCCAATCAGTTAAGGTGATTTTGTGGTTTGTTATGCAGAAAGAAAATCTAAATTGCCAGCTGCATATAAAAATGTGTAAATGTCATTGTTCTCTCAGTGGTGTCAAGCCGACCTGCAGAGTCCTAACTAACACTCAGGGGATCGTCCATGCAGAGCATCTCCTGGACTAAAGTGCATGCCTTGTTTACTTAATACAAAATAGCTTGGTTGATAGTGTTTTCCAAAACAACCCATTTGACCATTACAGTGATCATTTGGGAGCCTTTCTGATCAGCCACCTCTAAAGTAATGGACTGAAGCTAAAGCTTTGAAGGCAATGAGTGTGGCCACGAGGCAGCTCCCCGAGAACTACATACCTTCAAGGGCTTTTAAAGATGGCTCATGTGTGACCAATCAATGCACACTTAGGTCAGTCAAGGTACCTCTTGTGCTGCAAGAGGACTCGAGAGAAGTAGGAGCCGAAGATCTTTCTACGATCTTTCCCAGTTCTTGCAGTGCAGACACAATAAAAGGGGTCTTAGCATTATGAAAAGGTTCCTCTGGTCCCATATTGCCTCTTCACAGTTGGTAGGAAACAATTAGTATCCTGAGCCTCTCCCTCTAAGATTTAGCACCATTTCAATGAGCAACCAGCGCCTTTGTTTTGGTGTCTTCTCGTTAGCACAGAGCAGTCATTAGCCCACCACCCCTCCCGTTCTGCATGGACGTCAGCAAAAGCATTAAGGGGGGGGTGGTGGGACTTAATCCATTAAAGGTAAAAATGTTAGAGCTGTGTTTTGCTCCACCAGGATTTGGGGGGTTCTTTTTTTAAGACTCAAAGCTCGTTCAATGTCTGTGGTGTTATTTCTCCATGGGCTGTTACATTCATCATTCATAAGTGGCTGAGGAGAAAGCAAAGGCATGGGGTGGGGGTTACTGTGCATGTGTGCAAGTGCTGTATGTTGACCTGAACCTGCCTTTTTTGGGCTTTTTTTTTCTTAAACAGCATCCCGGACAGTGATGACCAACACTTTCAGCTCAAACTGGCTATCCCACACTGCCATCTGTGGGTCAGTGAGTGAATACCAGCCAAGAAAAGAAGAAAAGAAACCCATGAGACTGCCCTGTACGTATGTGATCTATACACAATGTGAGTTGTGTGCCTTACGATCAGTGGGCAGAGATGATGCTCAGCTGGGGGGGGGGGCAGAGAGGCTGCCATTTTATGCATCCTTCAATCCTTTTTCTGCCTCAAAACAAGCACACACACACACGTACAGTAGTTCTGCCTCTCTCCGATGCAGTGAACTCAATCCCATCTGTTCAAGAAGGATAAATTCTGGCAGAGGGAATTTATCTGCCGCCAAGATTTATTTACTGGAAACAACTTTGGGGTTTCTTTCTCTAGCAGTCTGTCTCTTTCTTCTTCTTCTTCTTCTTCTCCCTCCTCCCTCCTTCTGCTTCCGCCTCCCCACCGTGTGTGCCGTCCTGCAGGTTCTGTGCGAGCTCGGCCGGGTCGATAGCCGCTAATGAAAGCTGCCTTTATGAAGGTGTCAGCTGCTTTCCCTCACAGGAGCAAGCAGCTCTAATTTGAAGTAATGGTTATTGGCTGGGCCATTGATTTATTGAGGCGGTGATTAGTGCACTGTATCAGCACCCACAGAGTAGGGGTGGAAGGGATGGAAAGCAGGAGTAGAGCAGGCTGGACGGTGTGTGTCTCTGTGTTTGATGTGGGTGGGTGGTAAGGTTGGTGATGGGGGAGGATGGGGGAGGATGTGCAGCTGTGTTTCTATTAGAGAAAGATAAAGACAGCATGCTGTGTCAGTATCAGCCTTTCTCATAATTGTCCTTTTCCTTTTCTTGTGATTCATCTTTTGTCTTCTGACAAAGTGAAGAATTTCATGGCCGCCATTAAGGACAGCGGGAGTGAGCCATGTTGCATTTTGTTGAAATACAATTATAGAGAACATGAACTGCAGGCATTTTCTTGACAGTGAACCCAGGAGTTGACGGCCTTCTCCATATTTCTACTTACTGACTTATGTGTTTGACTGATGAGCATCATTACATTGACGACAGATAGATAATGAGGTAGTAAGTGTTGGAGGTGGGAATTCGGAAAGCCGCGATCATCTTGGTGCCACCAAGCACTGATTGGTCCTCAAGCACAAAACCTCCTCAGTATCACAAAGACCTGAATGGAAGACACGTACACAACAAGCAAGACTCTTCAGATGCCATTCACACAGAGGGAGAAGAGATGCTAAGAGTGAGTGAAGCAGTAAATTGCAGAGGAACCCCAGTACTGAAAAAGACATTTATCTTAGTGGTCCACTTTTTCAGTAGCATCTTTTCACTTGTCCTGCTTACGCTCTACTCCTCTCCTTCAGTCCACGTTATGTTGGCACCTTCCAACCACACAAAAGCTTTTTTTTTGATAGTGCTCTCTACAGTGGATACACTGGAAAACATCATCCTCATATTGTTGCAGGGGTTGGGGGGGGAAACATTCATGGAGGGATTACTAGATGTCTCTGCCGGCTCAGGCCCAGGAGTGTCAGGGGCCCTGCAAAGTGACGGTTTCAGATATCTTGTTGCAGAGTAACGGGGAAAACGAAAGGATTAGCCTAAAATTCAGGAGTTAAGCACTTTCCCATAGGCAATTCCCAAAAGTGCTTTTGACTAAAATCGTAACATTTGATGGAATAACGGTTGTTCCTTTAAATGGCGGTTGAGACACATTTGTAATAAAGTCGTGTGGTTGGAACCACAGCTCCAGAGCAGCACTTAGAAGAATAGTTTGTCATTAATTATTGAAGTCCTCACGGTTACAGCTCCAAAGGAACAAGGAAGTAATGATAGAGCTGGGAGGACAGGTTTCAAGCAAATAAATACTTTTACAGACTAAATAGGACTAGAGCAACCATGACTGCATATTTAATACAACCATCATAAATCTCTACATGCACACTAGGATCTGGTATATCCATACGTTCACAATACCTTTTTATCCAGATGTTTGATTTACAAGCTACTGAGGAAGAACTCATCTGGCTTCTCAGTTTTATCACTAGTAATGAAACGTAACATATCAGCCACTTCAGGCAGCCCCTGAAGCCCAAATTATACGTTAATGATCACATAGTTTGTCTGTTTGATTAATTATGAGCCTGTTTCAAAGACACCTGTGCAGATAGCAGGCAGATCAGAAACCTCAACAAGGTGTTAACACTAGTCTTTCTTCCAGAATAGCCCACATAACATGTTTTTATATCTCCAAACTATGTGCTAACTCACTAACCAGATACTGGTGTATATGGACGTCTTCTTGTTCCTTAACACGTCAGAAAGGTCATGACAAACTCACTGTATGTAGAAAGAGACTTGACTGATCTCCAGGAGTGAAGGTATTTGACGGCAGCAATCTGTGCCAAACAGGGTAATGGTGCACACTATAATGGTGCAGTTGTGAACTAGTAGTAGAAATATATATATACATATATATATATAGATTGACAAAGAGCCCAGTTTATTGTCTTTTTAAGCAACAACCATGTCTAATGATGGTATCAGTGTGCAGTTTAACTACAGAGCTGTGCTTCTGCTGAGACAAATTTCCTTTTCTACTAATACTTCTTTTGAGTTTGGTATGAATTTGGTCTGCACTGCTTCCAATTAGTAATCACAGCTTTGTACTCCTGAATAGGACACTAACAAAAGATCTCACCTTGTCCTGCCTACACGGCTTTTAGAAACCAAACTAGCTGCCAGTGATCAACATTGAAGCCTTACAACCTTCAACAATCTTACAAACTCGGCACTATGTGACAAAGTGAAGCTCGCTTTGAGCAGTGCCGGTGGGCTCCTCTGGGCTCAGAGCCTGCATGAGTTGTTACAAACCTGTAAACTGGACCCAACTCAGCTGCAGGAGATACAAGCTTCCGTACAAACCTCGCTGCCCTCAACACTTACTATACATGCCAGACCATTGCCTGTATTCCAAAGAATACCGTAGAGACCGCCAGTGGGCTTCATGGCTCGGCAGATTTGTTAATAACTTCATACGCCACACAGTTTGTTAGCCTGTGAATACTAATTCTAGCTGCCTCCTGAAGTTTGATTAATAGTTAGACTTCTTGTAGTGCCTGTTGTGTTATTTATTGTTGTTTATTGATTTCATCTTTTAATCATCTCCAGTTCATTAATCCTGACCTCTACCATCACGATACATCCTACAACTACACATTTTGGAAGGATATTGAAGTATAAATATCAATATATACCGTTGGCGTGCCCTGCAGTCCTGGTACACAATTTCATAACACGCTAAATTATCCTATCATATCAACTACATTAGATACATTGCAGGTCCAGACCCGGTGTATACTGTAGTGACATTACACTGGACCTTCCCAGCATCATCACACCCTGAGCAGGCGCATTTTAGAAAACTGAAATGCCTTTTATACACGTCACCCATTGGTTTTACACCCACTTTCCCACTGGAAGATCAACATCTGCAGGCCTTCTCTGCATGTGAAAGAAACTCCCGGGAAAACGTCACAAACACAGCAACAAACCAACCTCGTGCTTCCTGCTCCAGTCAGTTTCTCCAGCACTGGCTCTGCGTGAGCCTCCGAGGAGCCATAACAGCTAATATCAAATTGAATAAGGACGAGAAGTGACATTTCCATCACCTTGCCGTTGTGATGTCTAGAGCTTTGGATGGGCCGAGAGGGAGACGGAGGCAAGGCCGCAGATAGGGGTCACACTTTCATTAAAGAGGCTAATGGCATACAGAGTAAAGGAGCTGATATTAGCCACAGGGAAACCTATTAAGAGTGGGCCGGAGAAAGTCGTGATGAGGAGCTGATTACAAAATCACTTAAAGGAAAATGACTTGGCAGATAAGCAGATAAGAACTGGAGCTCACAAGCTGTAAAAGACACTGAAGCAGACTGAGCACAGGTCAGACAACTGAGAGAAGGGCTGAAGGAGAGTGAGGCTTAATATCAGAGCAGAAATGAGCCGGTATACAACAGGACATTGTTGTTATTACAATGTGTGTGGCCCTCTGACTGAATTATACTGCAAACTTATTTTAAATAAAATGCATATAAATGACTGAAAATCATGAAAGGTGACAATAACCAGGAACTGCATTCAGTGCCTAGTTTCTTTTGGGTTAATGTCACTAGGGACAAACATCCACTAGTTCAGAATAACCAACACTTTGGTCTGGACCAAGGAAAAGAAG
>JAVQJD010086485.1:0-25000 GCA_036023655.1 Nannoperca australis
CTCTTATGTTTAAAGAGGTTTATTTAGGCTGCGTGTTTATACCACATTCTTTGGCTTTGATACAGACACTTCATTTAATTCCTGCATGTGAACTTCTGTACTTTCAGTGTGATATAACATAACTCCTAACAGCTTGATGTCTCAATATCTTTCTTCTCCAGGTTTGTTGATGCCTTAGTTACCATCAGAAACAGGCACAATGACGTAGTGCCGACTATGGCCCAGGGTATCATAGAATACAAAGAGCTCTTCCCCCAAGACCCAGTAACCAACCAGAATATTCAGTACTTTCTGGACCGCTTCTACATGAGCCGCATCTCCATTCGCATGCTCATCAACCAGCACAGTGAGTAACATTCAATGTTCAATATCAAGTTCACTTTCAAAATTCACCAAATGTCTATCACTCATTGTGTTTTTAGATCTAGTTTTTAAATGTGTTAAAAAAGTAAAAGGTTTGAACACATTTTGTCATCCACCAGTGAGTTTCCATGTGCAGCACATAGCTTCTCTTTCACATGTTCCTGGATTATCTGTGTGCGATCAACACACGATAGAGATATCAAGTGTCGTTCAGACTTTAGAAGTAGATCAAACGCAGAGCCTACATTTTGTTGTTTCTGAAATTAATATTGTCATATCAGTATGTACATGTGTTACATTCATTTGCTTACTCTGTTCACTGTCACTTGCTACCCTGATATAAGAACATGTCACAAACTTTATTGTCACATCCATTACAGATTTCTGTGTGGGATGTTTTTGCTAGCCTAGGAAGCGATTAGAGTTAAGTTAGGCTTCACAACTGGGAACTAAACTGCTGTATTTTTTGGTTCCTCATGTGGGTGGTTGTAGCTCAGATGATAAAGCAGGTTGTCGATTAATCAGAAGGTTGTGGTTCAATCCTTCAGTCCTGTCCTCATGTCAAAGTGTCCTTAAGAATGATGCTAAAACCTAAATGTGTGTGTGTGTGTGTGTGTGTGTGTGTGTGTGTGTGGAAAAATAGGTTGCTTTAGTCAAAAGCATCTACTGAATGAATGTGTTGTATTTGGTTCAATTCATTGCACATATTTAATTGTCTTTTTCTATAATTTATTCCATAGAGTCCCTTTTTTAAAATTCATATTATCTGTAAACCTAGTGCCGAAAACCCTCAAAGACTTGAACAGCAGATCGCCTGCTCTAGGATATTAATACGCTTCTCAGAGTTGTGACTGTTGCAAGCTTGTAGAGGTATCGTCAGTCATGTGGGAAAACCGCTATGCTTTAACACATTTACAGTAGAACCTCAGCATGTTTTACATTTTCTTTCCCTGTATGTTTTTTATTAAGTATTAAAAAGTACCCGAAGTTGGCATCAAATGCTTTGTCAGATTCTCAGTATTGTTTACTTATTCTTTGATTGGATGTTTGTTTGTTTGTTTGTTTGTCTCATTTTATCATGCTGAAAAATGGTTTGGTAGCAAAATATATTAAATAAATATATATTATATTCTTCAGTGTGAGGTATCAGAAAATATCTTGGCACCAGTACCAAATATCATATGGTATTGGCAACATTGTATATGATACCCAGCCCTTATTTTAACTTAATATGATATGTTGATGGCTCAATAATTACCGATCACGCGCTGCTTTCTCTTCTTCTTTACTTGACGTCTTTTGTTTTCTGCAGCTCTGATTTTTGATGGTACTGCCAACCCTGTCCACCCAAACACCATTGGGAGCATTGACCCTCACTGTCAAGTGGGAGACGTAGTCCAGGGTAAATATGAATTATGTTTGACATTAAATGAGTTGGTCCAAAGAACAATCGTTGTGATGTGTTTTTAATTCAGGTCCAATTTTCTATTGATTACTACTTTAACACCCACATAGTTTTTTTGTAATATAATCATGTGTTTACCAAAAGAAGGCCCTTCCTTTTGTATTATAATCATAATTTCTGACATTGGTATCCCTCTTTGTTTGTTCAGATGCCTTTCACAGTGCCAAGATGCTGTGTGACCAGTACTATCTCTGCTCCCCTGACCTGATTCTACAAGAGATGAGCAGTAAGCTTACACTGATGTAATCTGGCAGGTTAAATTCAGTTTTCTTTATATAGCGCCATATCATAACAAAGGTATTACAGGAGAGAGAGAGCAGGAGGAAGCAGAACATACATTAGTACAGTACAGTTCTACATAGAGAAGTAAAGTAATAGTTGTGGTAATCGTATTGATGTTAATATTAATACAAATAATACTAATAGCAATATAACAGCAATACTAATAATGAGAGCAATAACAGTAATAGCAGCGGAGGCTGTTGAAGAAGAACACGGGAAACAGGTGCCACCATAGATCCAGAGTATACAGCTGCGGAGGCAGAAAGAAAGCAACAGAAGGAGAGAGAGGGGGGAGAAAGCACACAACTATGGGAAGATTTGTTGAGTTAGTAACAAGCATTAGCGGGATAAGAGTGCGTACAGGTGGAGAGAGAGAGGCTTAGTGCATCCAAACACAGTTTTACTCTTAATGCCAACATCCCAAAAAGCAAAACCACTCGTACTCTGTTGAAGAGATTTATAAAAAAGAACAGAGCCAAGTCCTCTGTGTGTACATACAGTACAAGTGTTTGTATGTAAATTAGCGTTCAGCCAGATGGACCTGAGGGGCCTCTAATTATAGCTCTGAAGCTCAAGTAATGGCTCAGTGTGCACTACTGACTGCATCAGACAATATTGACACAAAGACCCTTTCCTCCCCTGCCTCTCAAATTTTAAAACCAGAGCAGAATAATTGCCACTGATGGAAAACACATCCACGAGTGGTGAGGATGATGAAGTTTAGATGAAGTGGATGGAATTCAGAAACACTCTTTGTTTTCCTCCCCTGTGCAGACAAGAAGAACCTTCCAATAAGCATTGTGTACGTGCCCTCTCACCTTTATCACATGCTGTTTGAGCTCTTTAAGGTACACGTCCTATAGCTTTGCATTATAGACTGATGAGTGATACGAAAAATAAACTAGAAATTATTTTAAAACCTTTTTTTAACATTTTATTATGTTATATTTTCCATTTTGTAGAATGCCATGAGGGCCACAATTGAGACCCATGAGAACAGCAACAACCTCCCACCCATTCAAGTCATGGTGTCTCTCGGAGGCGAGGACATGTCAATCAAGGTGAGTTAGTACAGAACTTGCAGAAGTCAGTACAATGCCTGACAGTCTTTTTGCTGTTGACTTTGGTTTTGAATGTTGTGTCTGTATTTGTGCAGGTTCCTCCCAAGCGTTTCCTCCCATAGCATTCACATGCTTAAGAATAGCATGGGGATTAGAGCTTGAAAGTTGCCTGTATGAGTGAACTGGAGTGTGGGTGTGTTTTTATGTTATGTGAGCTCTGTGAACCAGCCCATTTTTAACGAGTTTAATGAAGCCCATAAAGATACAATTATTGCACCAAGTTAATCTTTCACACTGTTGTTATTGCACACGTTCAAATCAGTTTAATATTAAATGAATCATACAGCCCTATTGCACACCAAATGCGGCATGCCTCTGCTTTTAACAAAGAGTACCACCTTTTTTTGGTCATTGCTGCCCAAAGATGTATCTAAACCTGTTATTTAATGACTTCACCCTCAATTAAACACAATGCCTGCTGGCAAGCCAAGCTACTAAGCTCTGATAATATTAAGTACATGGGCTGGTGCCTTCATAAACCTTATTGTAATGACCATGTGCCACCAGCATATGTTACCAAGACTGCTTGTTGTCTCACACATTCACAGTAAGTGATGTAACACACAGTAAACAAAAAAGTCTACTAATCTGGTTTAATTTATAAAACTGCTAGAAATGGAAAGGGTTAAAGCTGCACAAAAAATCTTTTTATATCAACAATCAATTTTTGTGTGAAAGATGTTGCTAATAGTGACCCCACACTCTATAGCCCATTTTTATGTCTTTCAGCTCATTGTGTTGGTTTTACTGCCCACAACTTGACTGTTTTGGCTCACTCTCACCTCCGTTCCAGCAGCAGGCAGCTGTTTCCAGCTTGCGCTGCACCCAAGTAGCCAACAAAATCCTTCACTTTTACTCCTACTTTTAAACCACAGAACAAAGGCTATCAATCATATTTCTGTTGACTTAAAAATGCATGTGATTGTCCCAGTTAGAGACAAAGGTGAGCGTGCACATTCTGAGAAATGTAATATTGTATATGTAATATTACATATGAACACTGTGTTATCTAAAGTATAAATTAGTTTCGGGACATACTTGCTTTTGTTTGATATAACCCACCTTTTTTGCAGAGATGAAGCTGGCACTGATCTCTTGTCTGTTTTGTCTGCACGTGTTAATGTGGTACTAGATTCACCTTATTATATGTTTTCTCTGATGTACCTCCTCTACCAGCAGCAGACCTCTTGTACATTCACCATGACGACATGTGGAGTAAACAAACAGACGGCCACTTAGCTTCTATTGTTACGTTGAGGGCAAGTGTTCGTGACAGGCAGGCTTGTCTGGTGGCATCATCTGTACCTTATTATGGCTCATCACTGTTCAAGATCCTCACATTGTTGTCTCTTCTTTCCCCACGCTGTCCCCTGTCTGCAGGTGAGTGACAAGGGCGGTGGTGTCCCCTTTCGAAGGACCGAAAACCTTTTCAGCTACATGTACTCCACTGCTCCTGCTCCGCAGATAGGAGAGTACACACGGCCTCCACTGGTAAGCAGAAATACAGGCGGAGGGGTTCCAGGATTACATTTATTAACTCGATTTCACTCCTACATATAATGAAAAACATTTTGCAGGCGTAAAGATGCTGTTAATTGCACCATATGCCATTTGGTTGCATTTCTGTACAGCCTGCAAGCATCAGAATGCTCATCTAGCCTTTTATTTAGACTCCTTTCTATTTAAAGATTGAAATTCTGTGTGGCACAATTTCTTTCTCAAATGAGTGAACTACAAATACAATAAAGCAAACTTGACAAAAGACCAGTTTGTTTGAATGGAGGAGCGCTGCTTCTTGCAGTGTGACACAGAACAAAGCCTTCTTAAACCCTCGACCCCCTCTCTCTCTGTCTGCGCAGGCTGGCTTCGGCTACGGTCTGCCCATCTCTCGTCTCTACGCCAAGTACTTCCAGGGGGACCTGCAGCTCTACTCCATGGAGGGCCACGGCACAGACGCTGTCATCTACTTGAAGGTAAGCCAGATGTGGTGGTCATGCATGAAACTGCGACAAGTCTGCAGCAAATAACATGGAGAGAGAAAACCACCTTGTGATATGCTTTTGTTAAACGCAAACCAAACTCTGCAGACCTGTGGAAGCAGCAGTATGACAGGATATTTGTAATTCAATCGCGTGTTCTTGTCCCTCCAGGCGCTGTCTACAGACTCCATCGAGAGACTGCCAGTGTACAACAAAACTGCTCTGAAGAACTACAAAGTGAGCCAAGAGGCTGACGACTGGTGTATACCCAGTAAAGAGCCCCTAGATCTGAGCAACTATAAGGTGGCTAAGTGAAAATGTCATCCAGCTTCAAGCCTACGTACCATGAAGCATTTAGAATTTCTGTCATCATATTTCCACGTCATCATCTGTCAAGGCAGAACCTTTTTTCTACTGAGAGGGTCGACTGCAGACTAAAGCAGACAGTGTCCTCTTCTATTTCACTCTGGTTTTCGCAGTAAGCATGCTCATGTCGTTTTCAGTCCCTGATGTCCTTTTGGCTTCTTCATAAGGAAACAGACTAACAGAGAATACTTGTCACAATCTCCTCGGAGTCTTCTCCAATTTTGCATCAACATGGAGTGTAAGTGGACATGCAGCCTAGAGTCGTGTGCAGGTAGAGACAGGCGGCACCCAGCATGTTATGGGTGTGGGAATATGAGTGGGCCGATGCAAAGTAGGAGGGTCTAAATATTCCAGTGTAAGACACTACACGTAGGTTATTACAGCAGGTGTTTGAGCAGCGACACCTGGAGGTATTCAGTTGAACAGGGATCCTGTTCTTAAACAATAGAAAGAGGACCAGATCCTCTCTTGTGTAGGAAATGTCACCCATGCCTTACAGTAGCAACTTCACCCAAAGAAGAAACACTTGAACTATTTAAAATAATACCCGTGTTGTACCTCGTTAAATTTGAAGTTCTGTAGTACTGCTGTGGATTTTGACAAATATATTTATTTTAAGTTGAGTGCTTTTGTGCGTTCTGCATGGATATTTGGTAGCGCTTTGGGTGTTTCAGCCTTTAAAAATGTACTTGCAGTAATTCACAGTGACTGATAAGGTACAGTGTTATCTTAACATCAGTTTTCTGGACCAGGCTGAAGGTACTCCGCTGATGCATTCATTTGCATCAGTTACAGAGACAGAAAGTGTTATATGTTATAAACTACAGTGCTGTAGGGCCCAAGTTTCCTGTTATACAACACGTTTTACAGCCAGCCACCAGAGCATTTACCATGCTTGTTTGAAAGTGTAATGCTTTTAGCATCCAGTGGAGGCTAGTGTTATTATATCCCAGAAGGCAGTGCATGTCATGTTTGAGTTACCACTCTGTGATCCAATAAGGCAAGGCCATTCTCCGATTGTTTATTACACTGTGCCATATATAGAATGCCCTGGGTCCATATGTATTCAAAACTGTTTTCTTTTGTATTCAATTTATCTTAATTTCATACAGTACGTGAAAGGTTATTTTTATAGCTACACTTTTTTGTGACTGAAATTATTGTAAATACTGTAAATACAATTCAAATAATAATTAAAAAGGAAGTACAACTTCAGTAGAAAGTGCTTCTCTTGTGTTATTTTATCTTGCATACTGTGTGTGTGTGAAATGAGCCTACAGTGTAGTAGGTGTGTAGAGCTGATTGATTGTGTAGTCTTTTCTTCAATTTGCAATGCAGCTGTGGGACAAAAAGGGAGGAACAAAGCTCGGAGGGTTTTTACTTCAGCGTCACTGGATCTATTTTGAAGGTGGCGATGAGATCAAATGAAGCCATGCTACCCTGCAGCCATTCCAGCACCAGACCCTCAGGCATAAAAATAACATCTCACTGCCTACATGGCCACAGAAAGATTTACGCCTGTCGAGCTTTTCACCCTGCTGGCGATCCTCTGTTTGGTACAAGGAGTTACACCACTACTATACCAGCACATGACAAGGTGGATCACCTTTATACAACATGCCCTTTTTGGCCGAGAGACCAGTAAGGCAGAGGTCATCACGGGAAAACGGACGAGGCATGGGCTTGTGGTTGTGTAAGATCAGGTGCATGTGAGACTCGTGTAATAGATGGCTTCTGTTGTGGCACATATTCCACATGTTAGTAATGCCAGCGGTGAAAATGAACTGCACATTTCCTTAGTGTTGTACTTGTCAAACATTTTACACACCAAACGTGATGACCTTATAAACCCGCTAATTCAGATCACAGTTGCCCATCAATTACTGTACACTTTTCCAAGTCCATATTTCACAGGATTTACCTCGTTTTCACTGTAGTGTCACAGATGTGAAGTTGCCACACCGGCAGGGTACTGTTGAAGAAATCTTGGTTGGATGTCTGAGGCGGAGTGATTCTCGACACCACAAATAGCAAGATCCAAAATAAGAAAAAAAAGCACATTTCTGCTACAAAAATCTAACTTTTCTCTAGTTGTTGCTTATTATTGTGAAATGCAGTGCTTGATAGTTTTCTCCAGAAACAGCTCTTTCATTGAAATGCTTGCAATTCAAAGACATTTGGAATGTGTGAAGAGGGGTTGCAGGTAGACATTGCTTTGCTTTACAGGTTCATAAGCCAAAACATGTTGGGAAACACTGCTCTAAAGACATTAAGCCTGAAGCTGAACTTCAAAATATCCATGGCATCTCCTTACAGCCATACACCAGTATCTGATGCTTGAGTTGATCACACACAAGAGAATAATTTTAATAAACAAAACAATACTCTTCACTCCCCCAGGTTTTAAAAGGTGGACGAAATGGTTTCAAATTCTCTTCTAAAGTGTCCACTCCGTGCCCTGCTAGACAACGCCAGGTTGGAACAAATGACTCAACCTGCAGTTTTTTCACGTATTGTCTGTGCATACTCACTTGGCAGCACTTGCTTGCTTGTGTGTGTGTGTGTGTGTCCCACAGTACTAGCTACAATGCTGCTTAATGAATCAGTACTAATAATAATTCATAATATAGAATATCATAATATATGAAAATCAGTCAGAAAGGGGGCATTTTGCATAATGAGTAAATTTTAGTAAATGGTAAATTAATAAATAAATAATTAAGTACTTTTTGCTAATAATTCTTATGTACTTTAAGTGAAATTCAGGACCTTTACCTTTATTTTTCATTGTGTTTTTTCTTTGTGTCAACATTCACTTAAGTAAAGTTCCACTGAGCAATACTATCATGTGCACTGTAAGCAGATTAAAACCTTTTTATCTTCCACACCCAGTCCCCATTCCCTGCTTTAAATTTGACATTATTTACAAATAGTTTTGACCAAGTATGCAGGTGCTATATTTCATTTGGCTCATTTTCCCTTCTATTTTTGTTGATGAATGAAAGATCCCGCGGGTGGCAGATGTCAAGTGAGTCTCGTTTTACGTTCAGTCTCATGTTTATACAAGCCAACAGCAGTTGATCTAAATATGGCTATTGAAGCAGGGTGTTTACCCCCAGGCCACCACGTCTACATGGAGGAGTGGAAAGAATCCAACAGTGCCCTTCTTTTTATCTCATGCAAACAAAAGGCTGATAAATTCTCCATAGCAACAGGAACAACTGCTACAGTACAGGGACAAGAACATCATGTCCAATGTCGGCATGTTCATCTTATGCATAACCTCTTTTGTAGGTGTACAAAGAAAAATGGAACAAATGGAGGAAAGTTATATGTGAAAGATTGTGGAGTAGCTCAATTAATAAAAACACACACAGTAATGCAGTAATAACACCAGATTTTTTGATTGAAAGTGTGGTCATTGTTAGCAGATGCAAAGAAGTTGTTGACATAGTTAGCTAAAAGGTTAGCATTCACTAAAAAGGGTCAAATAGATAGCTAAAAGCAATGGATGATGGGTGAAATATTTAGCCAAAGGTCATGAATAGCATTAATGCTTAAATAGATAACTCAAAGTAATGGATGCATTGTTGAAATAGGCTAGTTAGCTAAATGTGATGGGTAAATGTGTTACATCTGCTGCTGTGGTGTCGCTGGCCACTTATGAGGATAGAACAGTGACAGCGGAATTTGGCATCGAAAAGAAAACCTGAACTTGATTTTTTTTTGTTTTTCAATGAAAGTTTCTTTTTACGCTTTCTGTTTGTTTTTTTTACAATGCCAGTTTTTTTTACGATGTCTTTTTTTACGATGTCAGTTTTTCAGATTCAACTCTCTGTCACTGTTTTGGCGTGAAGAGGAGGGGTTTGAGGGGAGGGGCCAGGAGAGTGTGATTGGTGTGTAATCTGACAACTAATGAGATGATGTTACTCTTCTCCGGCATCACTGCAAACCTACAGCGATGTCCTCCACAAGTTCACCAGGAACTCTTGAACAGCGTCTATATCTCTGTCATAAAACAAAAACTGAAAGCGTTAAAAGAAACTGTCATAAAAATAAAATAAATTCAAGTTCAGGTTTTCTTTTTAATGCCAAATTCTGCTGTCACTGTTCTGGCTCCATAGCCACACAATCTACCTCTGATCTTGGGCCCTCTGCACCAGCTGCCCCTCCCTTAGTGGTTTCTCTCTCTCTCTCTCTCTCTCTCTCTCTCTCTCTCTCTCTCTCTGTTGTGTGTGTGTGTGTGTGTGTGTGAATGGAGAAAGCTGGAGTCAGGTCCATAATCAAGACCTCTACTTACGCCTTGCTTAGTCATTTTCACACTGCCAGGTCGTAGTCACTACTAGTTAGTCTGTGCTTCCAGACCCTTTTCTGTTCAAACTTAGTCTGGTCCTGTTGTTTGGCTCAGTTTCACTCTTTTTCCCTCTGCCCTGCAGTTCTGGCTGCTCCGCTTCCAGCCTCCTGTCTTTTGGTCCTCCACTTGCCTGCCCTACTTCCCTGCCTTGGTCTGCGATCTAGTCAGCCATCAGTCCCAGCCTCATCCTGGTTTTCTGCTGCCAGCACCGTCCCCAGAGTCATTTGAAATAAACACAGTTTTTACTTTCACATTCCTGTGTCCTCATATGTGTCTGCTCCTGGGTTCTTCCACATCGTAACAAAATAGTTAAAATATAGCTTAAAGTACTGGATAAATGATTTAAATACAATGCTAAAATTCATAAATAAACATTAGAAATACTTAAATAAGTGGATAAACAGTTGAAATAGCTAACAGCAATGGATACATGTTTAAAATAGTTAGCTTAAAGTCATGGATTGCCAAAAGTTATGGAAACAGTTTAGTTATGGAAATATTTAGCTATAAGTAATATAATTAAAATTGGAAACTGACCAACTGATTTTCTAAATACTTTTTTTGTATAAAAAAATACTGTAACAATTTCCATGTTAATATAATCAAACATGTTAATGACATACAGTTTAAAATCATTTCAAACAAACACATTTGGAACATGACGGGTGGCGTCACGGAAGTGCACTTGAGTTCATCTGTAACCCTTTTTTGTGTGTGCGACAAAAAAGGGTTGGAAACCATTAATAGACAACAGAGATTACACAAACACTGTTGTGTGAGGACAAACAGCCTGCTCAGTCAAATCCCTTAGTGAC
This sequence comes from Nannoperca australis, assembly GCA_036023655.1. NCBI lineage: Eukaryota > Metazoa > Chordata > Actinopteri > Centrarchiformes > Percichthyidae > Nannoperca > Nannoperca australis. The sequence continues at coordinate 10,746 of JAVQJD010086485.1, forward strand.
CTATGGCCTGGTGCCCTTGTTGCTGATACCCAGCATCACATCATCACAGCTGCCAACATCCAGTGGCCTGTCAACACAGTAGCTGCCAACAGAGACCACGCTGCCGTGCCAAGTATTCTCATGATGAGTTGGTTACTGTTGCAGTTGTCCTCTACTCCACTTTCTGTCAATCTTCCTGTCATAAAATCCACACTGAGGCACTGAAGGACTATCCTCTTTTCTTTTCAAGTAAACTGCTGTATCATTATAATGATGGGGTAGTGGAGCTTTGCTGCTGTTACCCGCTAGTGGTCTGTTTACTGTATATCATATGTTGTGGTTCATGAGACAAAAAAGAAAGGGGGAATATAGCACTTGGATTCAATAACGCACTCCTTGCTGCTGTCCTTTTTCTATAAAGTCTGATCTCAGAGTTAACAGAAAAGCTCATTAACATAAAATAAAGCCCAGTCCCTTCTGTAAAATCCCATTTTTGTGTTCCTGGAAAACAACCTTCAAGTCATTTTAAAGCTAGCTTCATCGTTCCGCTAACTTAATAAACAGTACATTTCACATCCATCTTAAAGGTCATCGCTGTCTGAAGGTGTATAGTATGTACTACATCACAGTCTGTGGTATTTACTCTACACTTGTTTGTACATTATTAGTATTGAAGTATCATTCAGATAATAGGTTCTGTCCTCGAGTCCTCACATGAATGCTGCTGTGACCGTTTTCACACTTCATCTTCCATCTGTGGTCAGTGTGGAATAACTGCACTGACAAAAAAACAACTTTTACAGTTTAACTTGCTGCTGACATTACAGACTGAGAAACTGCCAACACTGTACTAATTTCATGTCTACATTTGCAACTAGTCTGTGAAAGGTAACACCTAAACTGAGTGGGAAAGATGCTGTTAAACTGAAGTCTGTAATTTCCCCTTTTTGCTGTGCTTTACTGAGTCACCTACTGATGAGTATATAAGGTCATTTTTGGACAGTGTTTGAGTTTTTCATCATGCTGATGTAAAGAGGTAAGAGTCACTTTGAACATTTTGTTATGGTCGAAATTTACATTTTTTATAGGTCACATCTTTGGAAGGACTCCAGTATTTGAAAAGACTAATGAGACATTTTTAATATCATGTTAACAATGTATTATTCTTTCAGCACTTCAGCAGGCATCTATCCTGTGAACTGTACATAACAGCAGGCTGTTTATTTCATAGATCAAGGTACATTTACACGTATTATACTATCTTAATATCAGAGATACCACTGGTATTGTGTGCATGCTGTAGTGGAAGCTGTATGTTAAATTGAGCCTTTTTCCCCATATGATTATCATCTAATATTGTCACCGAGTGTGTAAAGTGATTCATGAGCCTGAGATTGAATCAAACCATTGAAACAAATGTCAAAAACAATGCTGTAGATGATGCAAATATTTTTTCAAAAAATACAAAACCAAGATCATAAATCCCAACTACATAAAATTACACCTTTAAAAACAAAGTTTATACAAACACACCCTATTACAAACAATTAAGCAATAAAATGCATGCTTTTCAATTTTTTTCAATTGATTGCTGTTCATTCACCCAAACTGCAATTCATTAGTTAACATCTATCATGTTATACATTACATTCAAAGCAGCAGCAAATATAATTGAGGTAACTAAAGATTAATTAAATTACAAAAGTTTAATCAAATGTTTTCTCCTTCATATATAGCATACATTTATTCCATAGTCCTTTATAATTGTAATATTTCTTTCCTTTTTAGTAAGTAAGTACTTAGTAAGTAAGTATTTCATGTGACATTATTCTAAGGAACAAATCTAAAATTAATTTTCTCATAACAGTAAAAATAAACTTGTGCACTTGTGTGCAGAAATATTTCAAACCACATGCCCAGTAATTGTATTTGATAAATAAAAGGAGCATCTATGTATAAATTGTGTGTTCCTCCAAAAGATGCACATATGAGAACAATACTTCCATGTCATTATGTGGTGAGTAAGTGAGAAACCATACAAATGTCAGCTTTTACATAACTATTGTACTACTGTTGTTGTCCCCAGATGGTTGTCTTAGCCGTGGCTGTGTTTGTAACGTTGTCATCTTTTGCGTTTGGCTGCTCAGGGAAAAACAATTCTGTGAGTATGAGCTTTGTTCGCAGATGTTACAAGGCTAGAAGGCAGACAGAAAATAAAATTAATTAATTATGCAACAAAAGTTTTCCGTTTTCCCAGATGTTGTTTACACAGACAGAACTGTGCTGAGTTTCTGTCAGACTTGTAAAGAGAAAACAAAGTCATGCGACAAACTTAAGTTCTGTTTGACACATAGTTCCATTTTGATTTTTCCAGAATGAGCTGAAGCTTTGGAGCGTGGAAAATCAACATATGGCTGTGCAACTAGTTGCTGTGTACAAGGTGATACGATATACTGTCCTTGTTACCTGATCCACTGAATAACTGATTTAGTCATTCAACAGAAAACTAATCAACTATTTTGATAATCTATGAATTGATTCAGGTCATTTTTAAGAACCCAAACAAACTCTGTTTACAGCTTCTAACATGTGAAGATTTGCTACTTTTTTTTGCCTTATGTGTCCGGAAACTTAATATCTTGGGCCAAACAAAAAATGATTACGTTAATAGAGAAAATAATTACTAGATTAATCAATAATATAAATAATTGTTAGTTTCGGCCAAGCCTGTAACCTGCATGCAAAATTGATAGATGCTAGTCATTTTTATGAGGCCTTCACACACCAAAACACCTCTGTCCAGCTGGACTGTAGCCAAAATACTGAAGTCAATGTGACAACATTTTATTTATCCCTTTAACCTTTAAATTATATTGTGTGTAAATTACATCTCCCTACATTATGGTTTTAAAGCTTTCCTTACTTTGCAAGGTCTGTAATTCTGGTAGAATTACAAATGTTCCAGAAGTACAGAACAACATCTGAATCAGTCATTGTCATGTTAATCCTTAAGTATTATGAATCTGCAAGAATTTGCCCGCTTTGAGACGTCTTGTTGTTTTCAATCATGGTTCTATGCACTTGATGTAAAGCTCTTATTTTGGAAGTCGCTTTGGATAAAAGCGTCTGCTAAATGCCTAAATGTAATGTAATGTGAGGTTCCGACCTCTCAATCTTTACTAAAAATGGACCCTATGCTGTATTGCAGGAGATTGAGAGCCTAAGGTGTGAACAAACAACACTTCAGCAGCAGCAGAATGCTCTGACTCAGGTAGCCTCCATATCCTGTCCATAGTGTCCAATCTGTCTATGCTGCACATCAGCTACTGAATGTGTAATGTTCTTCATTCACAGATGCAACAGAAAAGAGCTCTGAAGGAAGTCGGTCAGTGAATAAAATAACACTCTCAGTTCTTTATGTGCTGCAGATTGCTGTATTGTGTAGACCTAAACAGGTGGGAAATCTCTCTTGTAAAGCAGGAACAAACATCCTTACTTATGGTTCAAATGATGAAGAGGAAGACAACCTGCATTTCTCTGAGGAAGACTCAAGGAAACGGGGTGACCCCTGCTTCCACTACACAGTCCTGGATCAGGCCTGGCGTGCCACGAACACCACCACCAAGAATAAGATGTGCGACCGCCACCTCAAATGGAAAGGTAGCTAGATTTTCTGTTTAAATGTATTTACTTTAATGATGATGATAGTTATGATTCTTTCTCTCTTTTGTTTGTTACCAAAGGCTGGTACCGCCTCTTCTACAATGGCAAGAGTCTTCAGATGCCTGAGAGGTGTGTCCCTGTGAACAAATGCGGCACCCACTCCCCGCTGTGGCTGGCAGGGCCTCATCCGAAGAGAAGGGAGGGCATCGTCACTCGCAGGGTGTGTGGCCACTGGAAGAAGAACTGCTGCGCTTTCCGGTCCACCCCCATCCAGGTCAAGAAGTGTCGCGGCAACTACTATGTCTACAAGTTCACTGAACCAGGGTCTTGTTATTTGGCTTACTGTGCAGGTATTAAATGGGATTATATTCCCAAACTGTACATTTGCACACATCTGGAAATGTTTTTCCGCCATAAATTCATCAAAAGGTTTTTAAAAGTCAGATTATTATATTAATCTAATAATAGGTGTTTTTTCAAACGACAGAAACCATTTTATATTTTTTTTATGAGTTAAGGATTTCAGACAGTATAAACATTCTGTTCTTTAAATTTTTATTATTAGACACAATGTAGGTATAGTAAGTTATTCTGTTTTTATGAATACACTCCCATATTAACATAAAAGTGATGTTATCCAAATTGTTTATTCAAAAATACAAAACACTTACAAAAAAGTGCTTTTTCTGTAAAGGCACTGGATCATATAGTTGATCCTTACTTTTACAGATAATTTGGTTTTAATAAGTAATTTTATTTTTTTTTTTTTTACATATTCTTTACATAAATGTTTATGTAAACTAAGATAAACAGTGGTCAGTTCATTAAGCCACAGTGTGACTTTAAGAACCTCCTTTTTCTTCAAGTACATCAGAACTGTTTATTTTGTGGGAGAAGAGTTGTGTCAGTGTATTCGATAGGTTTCCCTCTCTCCAATTTTATCACAACTTGAAGAGATCTTATGAAATATTTTGTGCAGTTTAGTTTTTCAGTAGTTGAGTGTGTGAATATGTTTAAACTGAACAAGGCAGTGCCTAGAACTAATAGAACTAGAGTGGATCTCGCTATGATTGTGTTCCCAAATGTCTTCAGAGATCTGAGATTCCAGCTCACTTTCCCAATCCATCTTAACTCAATTTCACATCTTTTCATAAAATGTAAATCTTTGTGTCTTTAAACATCCTTTTGCAGGTTTATTCTGAGCTTTAGGGGTAATGTGTGTGTGTCTGTTCTCAGATATCAACACACTCGTATGTGGGCGGTGCAGAAGAAACCAGTCCTGTGTGAGCCGAGATAAGATTAACTGGAGGTGTAAGAGAAAGAAAAGAAGTAAGTTATATTTAGATTTTTAGAGTGGCCTTTTTCTCAACCCAGGTTTAAACTAGACGATCATGATTTCAAATACAAACACATTAAAGATGTAGATGGAATTAGTAAAGGGGATCTGACTTTTTGAGTGGTGAACAAGGGAGGGTCACTATTTTATGTTAGCCTTCCTTTGTCAAACGTACCAGGACTCATGTTATGGGTTTAGTTATGATGGACAAACCATTTTAAGTTATAAATATAAGGCCAAAACATAACAACTAATTTATATTTATTATTTAATGAGTTATTAATGGGAAAAATAATTGTACCAATTCAATTCTTTCATATTATTTAGAGATATTAACGTGAGGTTCCAATTAAAATGTTTATTACACTGGAGATGACATTGCTTTTTTTAATAAAGGATTCTAGTCCCTAATGTGTCCCAGATGTTAAGTTTTGTATTGAATTGTTGAATTATTGAAAAAAGTTGGAGGACAGCTAATAGAAAAAAATTACAAAATTAGTGCAGCAGAAGGCAACACATCCTGACTTTAAATCCCTGGATCACTGGTTCCTGTATTTCCCATAATTTACCTAAAAAGCACCTCTTCGTTAGACCCTCCTATAATAATAATAATAATAATAATAATAATAATAATAATAATAATACTAACAATAATAATAATAATAATAATATCTCCCCTTCTTTCAGTGTCTTCCAAAAAGATCCACTTCTTTGCTTCTTACCCTGGTCAACTCACAGGCAAGGTGAACAGAATCAAGTACAGCAAGGTGCTGGTGAATGTAGGCCGAGCCTTCAGCAGAAGAACCGGAACGTTCAGGGCTCCAGTCAAAGGAGTCTACCAGTTCTTCTTCTCCACTCAAACTGCCAGTTCTGGTGTTAAGACTGATCTGTGGCTAGTGGTCAATGGTTACTGGGTGGCTGTGTCTCACACATACGTCTCCCGCCCCTCCACCGTTGGTAGCTTGTCTACGTACATGACCTTCCTCCGCAGAGGCGCTGTAGTGTATGTTACCCACAACTGTGGTAGGTCTTGGGCCAATGCCAATTCCATGACCATTACATTTGGGGGCTCACTGCTTGCACAGTGGAAATAATGTATAAACATTTTGACAACGCATTCAATTGAATAAATTCTTAATGCATCCTTGAATAGAGTGGATGTGGAGGGGGTAACATGACAATGTTTACCTTTGCCATTGATTGAAGTTGTTTAACAGATGCTTTTTTGTAGTTTTAGTGATTTGATTCAATCACTGTAACTGTAAGCACTCTGGAGTTTCAGCTAAATGCCTACCGTAATGCCTAAATGTCTGATTTAATGCTTATATGTAAAGATTAAAATAAAAAAACATGAATAAAAAGTGTCTTGTTGATTAATTTCAATCTCATTATGAGTGCGTGATATTAGGACATGTGCATTGGGGAATATAATAGAGTACTAAGAATACTCTGACATTATCATTGTGTACAAAGCATACATACCAGAGTTACAATAGAGTTACATTTTCCTTCATCATTTTGACCTTACATTGTTGGAGCATCAGACCATTGAAAATGTTTTGCATGAGTAAAAAAAATTATAAATATTTTTTCTCAGGACAGTCAAAATATAAAATGTTAAAAAATTTTATTATTCACTGCTATCATTTGAAAACCCCAAACTTTTGAATAAAACAATAGAATATTCCAAGGAATATTGTAATCAGTTGCATGTTCTATCTATCTATCTATCTATCTATCTATCTATCTATCTATCTATCTATCTATCTATCTATCTATCTAGAAAAGGCACTTGCCTATGTTTTACACAAGGTGGGGCACTAACATCAGCATCTAGTGATTGATTTGGGACCGCTGCATTTGCTACACAATGACTAGCAGGCTTATATGAAGGCCCAGACGTACTTTACATTCATTTCCCTTTGAGGATATTCTAATGAGCTCTCATTTTTCCTTTTATGGTAACAGAGGGCATCATAAAAGTCAGTCCAAAACATAATTTTTTTTCTCCCAATTTTTTACAACTTAAGAGGTGGCCCCGTCATCGCTGAAATATGCATCAGAAGCAGCGGGGCTGTGGTCTTGAGAAGTATTTGCTTTTTAGCTCACACACACAGGCTCTGTCCGACCGACACCTCGCTACAGGGCGGGGGCGGGGCCTGGAGGAGGCAGCTTCAATCCTATTGGTGGATGGTCGGTGTGGGCCACAGGAGAGAAACTCCAGGAACAGGGACGGAGCTGGCGCACGGTGTAACGGGACGAGGATACGTTTCTGCGTAAAGAGGAAACTTTGTATGGACGTGTATGGATATATTGGGATAATTTGCTATATTCTTAAAAGATAAACCATCACTTGCTTACACTTACTATCATTTACTTTTAGTATAGCTCTGGGGTATAAAAACAAACAAACAAGTTTCGACCTTAATTAAACATGACTGAAATTACAGTTTGACTTTTGCCACACGAATGAAAATGCGCATCGAGCACACATCTGTCCACTGAGGAGAGGAGGTGCTCGGAGAAGCCCGCCAATGTTCACCTTTTGCCGGCATTTCAAAGCGAGTTGTTAAAAGTGTATTTTTTTTTTTCTCACGAGCGCTCCAGTAAGATAAAGGTAGCAGCATGGCAGAGCACGAGAGCCTGGAGTTTGGAAAAGCAGATTTTGTGCTTTTGGATAACGTGTCTATGGAAGAATTCATGGCTAACCTAAAACTCAGGTAAGTCACCTTTGTAAATCAACCGAATGCCTAATAAGCACTTTGTCTGAGGACAAAGTTCGTAGACTATCTTCATTTGACCCGGAAATGTGTCTGGTTGTCGTGTTTAGCACCTGAACAGGTGCTAGGCTACCTGTTGACCATTCAGAGTGTAGTTTTCACTTGAATTGTTCAGCATTTCCTCCCGCTAACATATATGAATGAACTGGGTTTGCCAAACAACCCAGCGTGTAATTTATGCAAATTGCACCTGCACACCTGTGTTTAAATTTTGACTTTCACGTGTGTTTGAGCAGCTCTTGAATGCAGCATTATTGCTGTCAGTCGTTTGTATTCATGTTGCTGGAGTCAGGATCCCCGCTGACTGCATTCATGTGATGCCTTCTTTCGATCAAACCGGTAATTCCCATTGGGGAAAAAATGCTGCGCGGGACTCCACCCAAGACGCGCACAGTACACAACACAGTTAAACCAGATTCTCGTGCAGACCGGTTTCTATCAGCTGTTTTTTCAGTGGCCCAGTGTCAAGCATGCTTTGTGAATGAAGAGAGCAGCGTCGGTTAACATTTACATTTCAGATGAGCTGTGGCGTGCATTCTCCTTTCCTTCCTTCATCTGTAATGAAAGTGTGAACTGATCCATAATGTCAGTTTGGGAGAGCGTTTAGGGAGTTGCTCAGCAGAATAATAGAAATAAGAGAAAGTTTCCTTAATAGTAGATGTTTCATAGCAAACTGGCAGGTGATAGAACAACAGCCTCTCTGATAACACTTATAAGTTATGGTGTAATACAAACCCCATTAAAAGTAAGTTATTGTACAAGGTGGAAGACAAGTGGTCTGAAAATATCATGTCAACACCAAATTTAAGTACACGTGAGCATAGAAAACAAAAATATGTCTTTGAATGGTATGTTATGGTATAGAAGTCAAAAGAACTTTTAGGAACTGGTATTAGTCCTATTGAAGTTGACACATTCAAAAAGGTTCAAGAGCAAAATGATTTGCGTGAGGTGTTATTGTTTTTTTCTCTCTGTGATGACTTAATGATGAAATGGCTTCACAAACCATGAGATATTCTGGTCTACAGATGATCACAAATCGGAAAGGTTGTTTAATGTTGAGATGGAAAAGTTTGCTAACTTTGAAATCAGATTTTTCTATGTTATAAAAATGCTTTATCAGAAATATATAATATAAGATGAGGCTCAGTCCTTAGTGGGGAAACTTCAACATCATCATTATCACCTCACTTATAGTATCTCAGGTGCTGCCTGCACAAGTGAATCTTCAAGTCCCAGTACATTATTCTACCAATGATGACTTGTAGAATAAATATTTGGGGGTTTTAAGGCTGCATGGTTTCCCTTCTTTGGCCAAGTCGAGTGAGCAACAGACAAGAAGGAATGTCCTCCAAACCAACATGTTTGTGATTCCTTTTCTGCCATCCGGGTGATAAATGAAGACAATCGTACTAATCATTCGCTTAATATAAGCAAACTTAAGCACCGGGCCAACTTCAAGAGCCACTTTGGCACTTTTTCTGTGTGCCACTGACGAAACCTAAAAGTTTAATCCACAGCCGTCCTTCTGCCTCGCGGTAGTTTGTGTCAGCGGTTCCCATACTTTATTCTGCTACATACTTGTCAGTCACAAGCTGTTTGCTAAAGTTTGAGGTTAAATTCATCCTTGGAAATGTCGGAACATTTAGGTATGGCCACAACAGAAAGGGTGGTTGTGTATGACAAGTTCGTAGTAGAGAAATTATTAGGTTTGCATGTTCCACTTGCTTTTGGGTGAGTTGCTCTTAAGGAAAGGGATCAGTAGTAGATAAACCTTTTTCCAATACCTTAATTCTGAGGCATATAAAGAGGATTTTCTTTGTTCATTTAATATAACAACCCACATTCTCTAACACAGCAGTGTTTCATGTTGTGTTAAAACAAGTGGCCTTACTTGAACTTGATCTAAATCAGGAAGCATCGAATCAGAGAATTTGTAAAAACACCTGACAACCTAACTTTTAGTACATGGCAGTTTTGCTGTTGAGACGTTTTGGTCAATACTCATTGAAAAAGCATTGAGGTTTGATACCCAGCCATTTATAACTCATAAGAGCTGCAATGATTAGTCGATTAAGTGATTAAGAAGATTTTCTTTTAAGCAGCTTTTTTGATAATTGATTGTTTGTTTGTTTTTTCAAGCAGAAATGAAACTTTAGATATTTAGTTCTTCTCAAATGTGAAAATTGGCAGTTTTTCCTTGTCTCACCGTGCAGTGAATATCTTTGTGTTTTGGACTGTTGGTTGAACAAAACAAGACATTTGACAACATTACCTCTGGCTCTAGGATATTAATCAGTAGATTTATCAAAAATGAAAGTGATCATTAGTTGTAGCCCTAAACTTCAATGTGTACTTCTATTGAACTGTGCAAATGTGAAGCTGCAAATGTCTTAAGAGCACAGATAAGTGTGCATGTTGGAAAACAAGGCTGGTTAACAGTGTTTTTACAGCCGTACCTCTTAAATGAGATAAGCTGCGGTGGTGTGTACAGTAGCTTTGGCAGCCAGACAAGAAGACCTGAGAGCAACCAGACAGCACCAGGCCTCATTTTCCAAGTTCTCTCCCATGTTTCTCTCTGTTTATTTTCCCTCCAGCTCGGCAGATCTGTTCGGAGATGGCGTGCGCAGATTTTTATTTGTAGACGGTGTGACCAGACAGGAGTGCTTCCTTTTTTCTTTTTGTGCTCCTTTTCACGTAGTCTGAGGGTGCGCGCATGCATGTGCTCATGTGTTTGCCTGAGTGGGAATGGACCACTTGAAGGAGGGATCTAATGGGCTCCATTTTTTTCTGGTACAGTTATCCAAAACGAGCAGACCTACAGCACGTCTGTACATCTCTCCTGGGTGTATTTTACTGAGCCTCAGAGTTAAATGTGTGGCATAATGAAAAAGGCTTGCTGCACACCCAGCTCTGCTCTAGACCCACTTAACAACATTTGTGTATTTTAAGATTTTGTAAGTACCAGAAAAGCACTCTGTGCGTGCTTCCGGCGTGCTCATTGAGAAGTACACATGGTTTCGTGCTTTCAGAACTTGTGATAATACCCACATATTTTAATTTGAAGTGGGTCAAAAGCAACCAACTGAATTACCATAATTTCCGGACTATTGAGCGCACCTGTATATAAGCCGCACCCTCTGACTTGACTGATCTAAAGAATTTGGTATGAGTGCGTTTGATTTACGGTGATTCGAACGGTTTCATTGGTCTACTGTGACCTGTTCGGTAATTTCTGGTGTGACAAGCCGAAATGTCGCCGTCATAGCAGCATGATGGCGTGTGAAAAAAGTAGCGGCTTAATAGTCCGGAAATTACGGTACACTGCTGTGCAGGGGATTTCTACTTTTGCCATTAAGTGCTTGCCATGTTGAGTAAGTAATCAAGTCCTGAAACGGCTGTATGTGAGGCATGATTTGGAAAAGATTGCTTGTTTTCCCTCAAGCTGGCAGGACATGATTGTTCAAGTTGACATTTACTATTTTTGACTTGAGGTTGGACCCTGTGACCTGTTCCAGAGAGCCTTCCCGTCTCTAAATAGAGCCCGGCAGATGCCCAGTCTCTTTGTCGAGATGTCTGGTAGGATAAAAGTTCAAGCCAAATTCCTGATGGGTCTTGGGAATTTCGTCTGATTTGAACAGTCAGCAAATAAGACTTCTTGGACCAAAACTGGAAAACACACACAGCCCATTGGATCAACATGTATTTAGTAGGAGAATCATCTCATATGTAATTAAAAGTGACTACTAACAGGAGCATACCGTGGGTTACAGACTGAAGGGAATTATAATGTCATAATACATTTGTTTAAGCTGTGATTGCTTCCTTGCTCTCTAAACTGATATTTTATTGATACCCACAGGGATGCAACAAGTCAGGCACACTGTAGCTACAAAAGAGTCCCCCTACAAGGGCTCCTCAGCAGGATAGATGCCATGAGGGCTTGGACGTACCCCTGGTACTATCTTCATTAACCTGTCTAAATAAAAATGAAGTTCAGACTAAATAATGATTATAGGAAGCTATTTCAAACTAACAGAGGTGAGCAAAGACACAGGCGTTTTAACCGCAGCTGAATGTCTTTATAAGGCAGCGTTGTTTTGTTGGTCCCTTGGAATCAGGAAAAAAACATTCCTGTAAAACTTCTTTGTGTTTCCCAAATTATGGACTTTTGAAAATTACGAGCACTACACAGTGCTTTTTTAAAAATCTGTTTTTGTGCAGAGGAATGAAAATGGATCAAGGAGAACTTGACAGGGTGTGACCGTCACAGGACTGGATGTTTGTTTTAATCTTGTTGGAGTACATGATGGGTGGGGCTTATATCCTGTAGCTAAACACAATCAGAGCCCAAATATGTACACTATTTGAAAGTCAGCTCACTGAATTGCCCAAATGTGGTGTCCACCACTATCTGGTAAAAATATGATCATTCAGAGGGTTAAAGCTCGGGACTGCACCTTGCTTTCATTTTCTAGTGGGGGTCACGATTTATATCTATAAAATATCATGTCTGAATAGGTGAAAAAGTTGTGCTGGAATTCTGAAAGCTCCTGTTTGTCTGACTGTATGACCTGCTTTGAGTGATTTGACCTTTGAACCCATCTATGGGGGAGTTAAAGAGGACTTTGAACAGGAAGTCTCCAATAATATGGAGCAAGCCAACAAGGCAGGGAAGCTGGCATTTCCCTTTTCCTTTGCTCCTCACGTTTCATTGTTTCCTGCAGCTCCTCTTTCTAGCTTAGTTGGGAATCCCATATGCAGACAGACTTCTGTATTTGAGATGCAACACTGTGGAGATATGAATCTTAGGTGGCATTGACACATGCTCTGAAGAGTTATGTAACTCGAAGCTCACAACGCAAGCCTATTTCTGCTGGTGTTTCCTGGTTTTGACCATGAAATTACTTGGGATGATTTTCATCTGCTGGGACAACGGTTCTCCTGTTGTAACTGCAGGGTGCCTAGAGGTATTGTGCTGCAGAAAGGGACAGCACTGCTCTTTCTCTTTTTCTTTTTCTCCTGCAGAATAAACAGGGATCAAAGTTCCCATGTGGCTCAGGTAGGCAAGGGGAATGTACACAGGCAAAGCACAAGAAACGCATGATAAAAACAACAATAAAACAACTAAAAGCAAAAGCTAAAGTAGAGTAAGCCTTGCCAGGGAGAGAAACCCAAAGTCAAGGTCCTCTAAGTCTGTCTTTCTTGTCATTGAAAGCACATGAATGTCCCAGTATGTGTTTATATGTCATATTGGCATTGCACATAAAAGCAATAATGCTTTTGTTCATTTCTCAGCAATAAAACCAAAGTCCATGTGCAGAACACACATTTGTGGCCGACATGTTCGTACTCTGCCGTAAAGATGAAAATGTTACTGTGCAGCAAATGCCTTTTAAGAATATTTAATCCCAACCCGCTTATTAAAGTTTTTTTCCTCCTAGCGGTGGTCAGTGACTGGAAGAGAAATATTTATAGATGAATGCTAAGATAGACAGTGCTTTCCTGTTGGCATCCTGCTTATTTGCCCAGTAGCTCCCGCCCTTGCCTAGACCAGCAGCAAGAGTCAGTTACATTCATCAGCTTAATGGTGCAAGATCCGAGGCAGATGGTAGAACAATTGCACTCGTGAAAAAAAGCTTCTTTTGTGTTTTAGTAGTCACAAACTTCATGAAAACCTTTTATTCAGGTGTCACTTCAGTGCCTCAGACCGACGCTCCCAGGAGAGTTCCTACTATTCTCGAAGAAAACGGGTCGCCCCTGAACTGACGCATTCATAGTAGGATTTTGGAGAAATGCCTTGTAGGCCTGCTCCCCTGCAATCCAGCAGTTAAGTGAAGTCCAGTCTCGCCACAAGAATTTCCATACAACCATGTGTAATCTGAAACACATTACCATCCTTACATAAACAGGGGCTGTGCTTGTGTAGCTTTATTCCCCTCTAAAATAAGTTCACCAGCTCCCAGAGACGTCTCATTTGTGGACTGCCTGCGTTGGCAGGCGGGGTCGGGAGCAGGCCGTTCGGCACAAGATTTTACCAGTTTGTATTCTTTTTTTAGTTAGTGCCTTGTGTCATAGTTTCTTGCCATTTTGTTCACCCACTACCCAAACATCAGTATTTCTTGAGTACTTCTGCTGCGTCAATCTTTTTAATACCTGGCTTTTTAAACTTGTTTGAGAAGTGCGTTGTGAAATCTTTTAAATGATAATAAAAATGTTTTCTTTCAAAAGTTTAAGTTAGGTTTATGCTCCTTTTTTAAACTAAGGTATTTAAATAAATAAAGTTGTTTTGGTATCAGTACCGATACTCAGGTACTGTATTGTCACCCGTATTGAAACATTTTGACTTGTACCCAGCTCCAGGGTCTACCAATGTAGACGACGTTTTCACCGGTGAGGACATTTAAGGTATGAGTCTGTTAAATTCTATTCAAATTCTGGACATCTTGCATAATTGTTTAATGTCCTGAAATTTGAAATGGTTACTCTGAAAGAAT
>JAVQJD010086486.1:0-13299 GCA_036023655.1 Nannoperca australis
CCCCCCCCCCCCCCCCCCCCCCCCCCCCCCCCCCCCCCCCCCCCCCCCCCCCCCCCCCCCCCCCCCCCCCCCAGACGCGTGTCAGAGGACTTGATTGGATTTTTGTGTGAAAGAAAAAATAAAACATCAACGTGGGGGACCGTGCCTCTCGGCGCCTGGCCTCACAATGACCAAGAGGATCTCGTGTGTGTGCTTCAGCGGAGCTCTCAACCTGTAGAGGGTCATATCTGCGTGCCCCCCCCCCGCGACCCCACACTTGTGCACACACACACGCTCACCAGAATTTAAACACGTAGCGTTCAGTCACACATTATGGATCTGATTTAATCCGTGAACAATGTTTCCATGACAACATCAGTTTTGCTCACTTTGAACATTAGTCTCATATCCAGTGAACACCAACACACACAAATGTTGATATATAAAGAATATATTCTTTTAATAACTGAACTGAAATTTAAGTTTTATTTACGTGACACCATTAGTGTTCACCAGTGATGTAAACTTGTGCTAATATATATCGCTTCACTTCCAGTCGCCATACAGGCTCTTTGCAGCTGTGTTGGTACCTGTTGGCTTGAACCATTGGCCTAATCGCGGCCGAGTCTTGAGGTTTAACAGTCTGGTCTTTGGCCACCAACAAAAGACACACAGAAAAAGACAGACAGGTAACACAAGGTAGAAACCCTCTGTTCTGTTGTGCGATCAAAGACAACTCTGAGTGTTCGTGAGCTTGCTAGAAATAACCTGCCAACACTGCCAACGTTAGCAAGCAGGGCTAACTCGCTTTCACCTTCCAAATGTTTCATGTTGTAAAGGGACAGATGGCTTAAATCATCAACGGTAGAAAGCTAACGCTGTAATCTGGATACTAACCTGCTGGATCTTAATGATATGATAAGTTTACTGGGTTAATATCACATTTACATATACAAGCGGTCTAACAGGTGTCTCTCTTTCTAGCCGATTTAGTTCATTTTCAAGTTAAGATTTAAATTTATATCAAAGTTGAAGAGAAAAACAAAAAAAAAAAATATATTTTCTCTTGATAATCCTATTTATTATTGCCTTGTTTCTTTACTTCAATTATTTTCTTGTACTTCTTAATAAAAGTTGGGAAAGAAAGAAGAACAACATGGATGTTAAACCGCGCGTCTGTCGGCGGTCACTTAAACGACGCCGTGGAAACCAGCCTCTATGCCATAATAGTTTTTTATTTTTGTCCCCACAAAAAGTGAGTAGAATACAATAATTGGTAGGAGCTGCCAAAACCAATAGGCCTCCTTGTGCCTCGGGGAGTGAAGCACATAATATCAGCGTCACCAGGGGAAACATTACAGCAAAATTACACCCACAAAACACGTCTGCACCTTCTACAGATTGTCTATAATACAGTCACATCACTTTACATTGTGTAGACTTTGCTTGTGTCCGGACTCTCTAGCTAGCTGGAGCTGACAGCCTGAACAGGCCTGACGGAGGCTCAGTTCAGGGGGTGCAAAGGGGGACAGGGATGGAGGAGTGGGGGATCTAGGAAAAGAGGGAAGGCATGCATGGATGTAGACAAGAACACAGGCAGGAATTCTAATTGTCTGTTAGGAAGACTTTTGTTCTCTTGCACAGGGATAACAGCATGTTTCTTTATGCACCCGCTAAAAGGTCCAGTGTGTGTGTGTGTGTCTTTAACATGGCCACTAACAGGTCTCGGATCACTGGTTATGAAAAGAGCGGCTGGTAACCGTTGTGTTTCTGCCGGTGGAGCTCTGCCCTTTGATTGGCTGGCTGGAGTTGTGCTGCTGCTGCGGCGGCTGCAGGCAGGAAGGGTTATTTTGGATTTGTGAATGGCGGCCATGTGGGCTGTTGGGTAATTTTGTGACGAGTTACTTGGGACCCAACGGTATAATGGACCAAAGAACGTGGCTTCTGTTGTCGTGTACATGTGCTTCCATTCTCCGAGCTCTTATTCAGCAGGTTCCTTTGTGGCACGAGAAGATGTTTAAAAAAGTTTGAAGGGACATTTCAACATGTTTTCCACACTTTCAAACTAATTGTATAAACTAGAAAGGGAAAAGATTGATCAGTTGGTGATATATAAAAATAACAATTGACCCACAGTTGAGAGAAACAGGTTTTAAAGCTGTTTTTCACATAAACATCAATATAAAGAATAATATACAGTATAATATATATAAATGTTTGATTGAAAGGTAGTTTAACCCAGAAAACTGCATGATTTCCACTAGAGTCAAAAGCTAAAGATGCAAAGATGTCAGCTACTGCTACTCTACTAAGTTTCGTTAGCTTTAGCAAGCGTATAGGAGGTTTTCATTTTTCCTCATGGTAGGACTTAAAGTGGAATAAAAAACTAAATAACCAACATGTTGGTTCATTAAAACAGGTATTTCACAGTTACAGATATCAGCTATGAAAAAAATCAATAAGTAAATTTTGTTTAGCGTTAGCTGCGGCTAGCTGTGTCCTTCTCACGAGCTAGCTTTGACTTGTTTTAGCTCTTTTGCTTTAGCTGCAGTGAGCTACGTACGACATTCGCCTCTAGAGAGCAGTTACTGAGGGTTGGTTTTTATGCTCTGTTCCTGCAAATATTTAATGTTTTCACAGAAATTAAACATTTCTATGGTGTAATATTAAATTTTTCCACAATATAACAGACGGGGTCAAATTCTGACCACTGTGTTTTGGCTTTATTAAGACGTGAAGTGTACTTGATGTCACTGTATCAGCCTATTACCATTTGATGAATATGGGATTGTTATCGGTCCTGACGGAGGCCCGGCTACAGTGGTCACCGCAGGGACGCCGGGAGAAGCTGTGTTGGACTCGGGGGACTCGGGGATCGATGGAGGGACTGCAGGCAGGAATCTCCACTGCTCAGCTGAAATAATGGCAAACCACTCTGGTCTCTGTGGGAGTATTAGAGTATGTAGATAATGGCGAGGCTGGCTTTGAGTAGCTTAGATGTGCCTTAAACAACAGAATGAAAAGCACCAAGAGCGTTTTCTTTGTAGAAAATTACAACATAGATTTTTCTACACAAATTTTTTTAAATTAATATTTGATTTCTATAAAAATCTACTTAGTTTAAAAAGAAGCTTTTATGTGTAAAATCATGCTTTGATCAGAACCCCGTGCTGTTGTTTACTCAACAGGGATGCAGGCAAATATTGGCAGATTGGGATTTTAGCTCTACAAACGTTTCTCAGGGGCAAAGCCGGATTCGGGAATTAACTTTGTTGAGTTGTTTGTTTTTCATAGTTTCCCCACAAAATCTAAAGGAAGTGAGTGAAAGGTGCTCACAGTGTGAGTCAGTCTGCAGCTGTGATGCAGGGCAGAGGGGGGGCAGGATGCAAGCTAACCTGGGACAGACCAGAGGAAATAAAGGAGAAAGTCTCTCTGAAGGCCCCACATAAGAAAGACCAATGGTTAAAATGGTTATTTTAAGATAAACAAGATAAAAGTGCTGCACAATAAACTAAATGTCTGCTGCGACAAAGGTTGATTGTGAATGCTGGCTGGAAGAGAGATATTGTTAATGTTGTGAATGACTACACCTGTTCTCTGTTCCCAAGCATTACTTAGGAATTTGGGAATCATAACACCGTTATTTAGGATTTGGGTCTTGACTTGTGGCTTTAAAGACTTAATCTCAATTCTGGCCATTTGTTAAACCATATTAGGTACAGATCCTCTTTTCCATCCCAGTCGTTGTCTCTATTTCACACTAAACATGCAAACAGTAACAACAACTCAATAACCTTCTGTCATAAATGGTTCTTCATGAAGACAATACAAAGTGCAAATAGTCCCAAAACCAATTAGTCTGCATGTGTTTGTTCTGCAGATACAAGTGAGCCGCGTCTCTACGTGTGTTTGTCCATTAGGTGAGAGCAGCATATGTCACAGCTCAGTCAGATGGGCTTCTGTCTCAGTGGGAATACACTCCCTGCAGCTGGCATTCACAGGGGAACACACACACACACACACACACAAACAGCACAGCGAAACGATGTGTAAAGCAAGATGGGATTACGTTCACTGTATAATTAGGAACCGGGGGATGTCGATGATTCATGTGTTGTCCTGTCGAAGCAACTAAAAAACAATACGCACTTCAGCGCTCAATGCTCTTAACTTTGTTGTCTTGATTGACTTAATGTGAATTAGAAACTCTCACATGGCGCATTGGATTCTACTCAACATGGAAACAGGACGTAAACCAAACGTTTAACATTTACCAAACAGCAAAATCCTTTCATTCCTATGAAACCACAACATTATTGAAAAGTACATTTACACTCATTTTTAGAGTCAAAGTTCGACTTTTGGGGAACTTTGACTCGTGAATTTGCACCAATAGAGTCCAAAGAGTCCAAAGCGGATTAAGCTAACGTGTCTTATTAGCTGTGTTGCACCATCCACTTTTATTAAACCCTCCTCTGTAGAATTATAAACTGCTTCACAAATGAGGAATGGTTTGCAAAGAACAGTCGATGCTATGATTATGTCGTTTGAATAATTGTCCCATTTGCAACCAAGCTAGCAAGCTCGTTAATTTAAAGCAAACTCGTTTTCAATAAAACTCTTTCTTGAATGAAATAATGTATGCAGCCGCAAACCACCGAATGAGAGACACCTCCATAAGGTCCAAATGTGTCCCTTTGTGTGTGTACCTTTGTGCCTCCATATGTGTGAGTCCTATTTATAGCCAATGAGATGGAGGCCCCAGGGACCGGCTAAATGAACATGGTCATCAGTCTCTGGCTACTTGCTGCTGTCAGGACCAGAGTCAGGGGGAAAGGGGAGTCACAGGGATCTGATTCGGGGGATGTGGACAATATCTGGGTTCAAATGTGGAACTATCAAGATCAGAACTGTCCGAACAATAAGCTCAGGAAGCCGATTATTTAAGAATACAGATGAGAAAATGATCTGGATTTAAACAAATGAAAGATCCTGCTTTGCTCTGAAAAAGAAATTAACCATCCAGTTTCCTGAGTGGATTTCACAGCGGTGAGGAGAATCGCTTCAGCACTTGTAGGACGGCTCCCGGCGCCCACATCTGATGCGGTGGAGTAAATACATTAGGGGTGTAATCCTGTTTGAGATTTAAGGTCAAAGGGGGTGCTAATCTAGTGGCAGGAGATGCAGGAAGGACAACTTAATCCCATGTTCATTCACGGATGGGACACGTTGATTAAACATACCCCGCGTCCATGATCTGACGTGTGAACATGGGCTAATGTACAGCATGTTTCAGCATTGAGTTCTATGCTCTTGTTAGAAAAACAATGTCAGGTGGAAACAGGTGAATGATAATGAGTGTGAAGAAAATTCCTATTGTTAAAATCCAAATATCCAAATATGTTAAATCTCTATATTCATAACAATTCATTCATTTTATTATTGTAATCAAATGAAAGGCTGGAGACAGACAGAGCGTGT
Organism: Nannoperca australis; assembly: GCA_036023655.1. Taxonomy (NCBI): domain Eukaryota; kingdom Metazoa; phylum Chordata; class Actinopteri; order Centrarchiformes; family Percichthyidae; genus Nannoperca; species Nannoperca australis. Next base: position 5,461 of record JAVQJD010086486.1, read on the forward strand.
AGTTATTCCAACAAATCCATATGAGCGCATTTTGGGATTAATTTTCTTTATTGTAAACCGTGGAATGAGAAAACTAAACGTGATGCATCCATTAGCTGCGGAGAAGTGCAGTCTGTCAACCTTAAAATGAGCCTGTACGTTTCACAAACACACGTTCACGAGCAGAAGTCCTTCTTTCCATGACAGCAGGTTTGTTTTATAGTTTTTTTATCAAAGGTGATACAGGAAAGTGGATGGGATTACACCCATATTGCAATACTCTCTCTCTCTGTCTGTAATCCCCTTTCAGAGAGGATCCCTGTACAAACCCTGGATAACAGATTTATCTGGGATAACGTACATAGTCTCCCTCCTCTCAGAGGCCATGGGGAGCATTAATCCGTCTCTCTTTACAACGGGGACGCTAAACAATGCTAGCAGATGTGTCTGGAAGCCTGCGGAAATGAGGACAGGCTTTCCAGCAGGTAGTCTTAATCTCTTTTTTTTCCACTGATCTGTTTCTCTCTCTCTCCTACGCACACACACTTTGTCTTTTTCTGAGTGCCAGGACATTAACCTGTTGTCTCTAGTGGTTAGAGTCCGATGGTGCGACTCGTGAGGCTGGGTGCCGTCAGCTGTGTGTGTGTGTGTGTGTGTGTGTGTGTGATGATACATTTCAACGGCAGAAAACTGTGCGGAAAAATACATCACGCCGCTGCTTCTCCGTGTAAAAAGGCCGAATCGATACGGAATGCGAGGTGTTCATGCTTCAGCTGACTGCAGACGGGTCAATACCCAAAAATGCACGAAGACGCGGAGAGAGGCTCTTTGCAATTACAATTCATTATTATTCCATTAGGATCCATAGAGAAACACTTGTGTCGATACAGAGCATCATGCAGCACCTGCAGGCCTTTTCCAGCTTCTGAACAAACTGTAAATGTTGTCCGTTCGTCCATGAGAAAAGCCTTCATCCATTTAAGTTAATCTTGTAATTTAAAGGGGTTAGAGGGTGTGGCTCGGCTGATTAGCCCGACTCTGCTGCACTGTGGAGACGTAGCCTCCTGATAGTGGCGTTGGGACCAGCAGTAGGGCATTAGGGCAGATTAGGGTCGGCCTAGCGAGCCCAATAACACCCCCCTCCCGCTCGTTCTTGAGCGCTGGAGGAAGCATGACGAACCACAACCCCTGAGCAAAGCGAGGTGAACAGGTCGGCGTAAAGGTCACAATATGCTTCAAGCGAACTGGGCCGTGCCGTCGAGCCACATCCAAAGACAAACACATGTATGGTGTTTAATGGTCTCACTCACAGACGAGGCACAACGCCTGCCGTCACACCTTTGTCTCCTGGCTGCGTCCCACTAACGTCCCGCCACGTCAGCAAGAACGCTGTGTCCTTTGCACGTCTTTGAGGTCTCCAAGTGATTCATTGCACCGGCGGAGATAAAGGTGCACACCTTCGGACAGTGTCTCCTTGAAGGTTTTGACGGTGTTGCACTCAGTGAAGCTGGTTTTACCCTTGAGAGAGAGGTTCAAATCCTGCCTAGCTTGCACACCTCCGCACGTTGTTGTTGCGTTGTCTGTTTTTGGAAAGTTACAAATTACTCTTAAAAAAAGAGGAGTTAGATCACCCAACAAGCCCTCCATCAAAGACAGAAGTAGAATAAAAGTTCTTGAAGATGTGAAGACTTTAGACACCAAAAGGCTACAAATCAGCAGCCTGAATGTCGAGTCTCAATGAATCATGTGGACCGGACCTGCCCTTAATAAATAAACCTGGAGGCGGCCGAGAGCTGGTCAACACACCTACTCTCAGTATTGTGAGTAGGTGTGTTGACCAGTATTTTTGTCTTTAAACCTTTTGTCTTCTACGCCGTAAGTTGGGATATCGACATCTGATCACCTTTAACCTACATTTTAACAAATGCTTGTGCTGGATTATAACGTGAAAGACATTTAATAAACGTTCTCCACGTTTTTTATTGACTTTACTGACAGAAAAAAACAGAATTGGAGCTCCTGGAGGGGTTACTCAGAGGCCTTGCTGTCAACGCATATGCAAACTCCACACACGCTATGTTGGTAGCTAGCTGGCTGTTATTAACTGTGGACCGCAAAATCATCCAATTCAGATTTTCGCGTGAGGTGAAGATTTGTTCCACGTTCATTCGTTTCTTTAATTCTGTGGTTGGCTTATTATGGCCCAGTTTCTTTGGGATTAGGGATTAATAATGAACAGGAGCAGACGTTGCTGTGGTCGCAGAGGAACCTCCGTCTTTGCAGAGATGAACGACACCAAGCAGCTGATGTCAGATATTTAATGGAAGGGTGAAATCGGAGTAACTACTCCGCTTTTACTTCCTACAGAAATGAATGTAAAAATTCAGGTTTGAAAGGCTCACAAATAAAAAAAAACCTGGCCACAGCCTACAGACTGACTTAATTGAAACAGCTCAGTGGATCAGTGGACCGCGACCTGTATTTTACAGCTACACAATAACCTCATTGCAGCTACAACATGGTGGGGGTCACAGAAGCACCTTGCTCATTAAAAACAGCACCATATACACATGAAAAGGCCTGAGGGTGCACACAAAGGAATTGCTCAAACACACACACACACACACAAAAATCCCTCCCCAAAGCAGCATTAGTTGAGTTTATCCCTTCTTGGATCTGATCTGGCACCTCTCATCTCTGTTCACCCTATGGGTCAAACACACACACACACACACACACACTCGCTCTTCATCAGGGGCACTGTGTGCTTTTCTTGCCAGCGTGAGGATCAATGACAGGTGGACAAGGAGCTGGGGGGGAGCAGGAGGTGCAGGCCTCTGATCTGGGTGTGGCCCTGGCAAGACTCAGTGACCCTACAGGCCGCCAATGCAGGGACACAAGGCTCCTTCAAGGGAACTGTAGCAGGCAGTAATTATGCCACCACTTCATCACCTCTTCATCCCGGGTCCATGTCAAGTCACACCCTGAAGAAAAACCCCGTTCATTTGTGAAATGATTCTGGACACATTCAAAAGATGTTGCCATGACTCAGCGAAGAAATAATATTGCAGGCTTTTTTTTTCAAGGGTGAAGCGGTTTGTTATATGGATTTATTGCACAGTTACAACACGGCGGGGGTTCCTCACCCGTTCCTGTACAAAACTATCCACCGCTAGATGCTAATTGCTAATTCTGCTGCCTCAGCTAACGGGGAGGTTCCCTCTTTGAATATTGAACATTTTGCATTCACTGCTTTTTAACATTTTTGTTTTTTCAGTGCACAAAAAAGATTACGAGCATCTGACGGTAGGTCATCTGGGTTAATATGATCTTATTATTAATATGAGCCATGACATGTGCCACTAGTGGAAGACCGCTCTTAAAGATCGGCCAGTTAGCTCTCAGCTTACTACATCTGCATGGCTTAATGCCACTAAGGATAAGTGGGAAAATATGCTTTTTTGGTAATTTGGGTGAAGCGACCCTTTAAGAGCACCACAAAAACCAGAAGCTGCGGTGCTGAGGAGTTAATACCAGGACGCTGAGGGCAGTGGTCAGTGAGTGCGGCTCATTAGTTTTGCGACTTGGATTGGCTTGCAGGTATAAGGCTCTCCACTGAGTGACTTATGGCTGTAATTTAGCCTTGATTACATACACCATTACTTCTACTCTAATTAGACTGTCACTCAGGGGAGGGACGGCGGACGCAGACAGAGATGCAGGGTTCGTGTCACATTTCAAAGAAGGATCCTGGTGAATTAAAACAGAGAAAACTGATGACGTGGACCGCAAGTGTGACGTCACACACATCCAACGTCCGATTCCACAGCGGCTCGCGTTCAGTTTCAGAAGATACACATTTCTAAATCCTCATTTCGTACGGCGTGACGCAGGAGCCTATTAATCAGCTCGCGCTGGCCCTGTGTCGGATAATGAATTACTGCCTGGGCTCCGGCCCTGACCCCGGGGTCGCACTTTTATGGACGAGCACTTCATCAGGAAACAATCTGCCGGGGCGACTGCAGACAAAAGACACACAACCTCACCTGACGACCTTGTCTCGTGATCCATGGAGGGAGGCGAGAGAATAAAATAAACCGGGCATAATGAGAAAGATATAGATTTATACACAGGCACTTTGTTGTGTCTGTATAGCCCACCTGAATGTTTGTCATGTCGGGGGGGAATAAAGGGATACTTTAGGGTGACTTTGGTGGTAAATGTTATTGAGTAATTGGGGCACATAATGATTTTGTTATTTCAGGGTCAGTCGAGCGCTGCATGGAGGTTTTACTGGACTGATACTTCTGAGCGTTGGTTTTTAAAGGGAATGTATTTCAGGCTTCATACAAAGCCTTGAAAGTTTGGGAAATTGGTCATTTGAACTGTTTTGTTTTCAAGGTTAGGATTAATCCTCTACACAATGACTCATGTATATCAGATATCTTTTAATATTGGAAATGAAACAATCTGTTTTTAAATGTGAGGATAAAGGCTTTGAGAGTCAGGACATTTTGGGGGTTTAGGTGCCTTGAAAGTGCTTGAAAGTGCTTGAATTTTATTCTAAAACAGCTGTACGAACCCTCACAGTTCAGTAAGTCCTTCCGAAACTAAACTACATTGAAAAATATATAACTAGTTATGAAAACTCCACCACAAACATGTCGAGAGCAGGTTTTGTCTTTTGCTACTGTAACTTCCTTCCACCTGAAAAAGTCTGTTTTTGAAAACCGCAGAGTTTTCAAAATGGCCTCGTTCAGGTTGAGCTGAGTACAACAAAGGATCCAGTGTGATATCATAATTTAAAAAGTGCTCCATCAAACGGTTGAGATGATGGTTTAAGTAGAGGTTTTTAAAATTGTATTATTATAAACCAGATTGTTTTCTTGTAAGAACAAGTAACAGATGATACTGCAGTCATTACTACTCAAATAGAAAATAATAACACAAAATGAACACGGGAGAAACAATGAGGTGGAGCCTAAGTTGCACAAACATGCACAACCCCTCATTCATTACACACACACACACACACACACACACACACAGATAACAAGCAAAAAGAAACACACACAGAAACAGAGAAAATTTGAAAAGGAACCTCAGCTGAAATGCTTGTATATCATAAATCCCACCCTAATGAGCAAACACCCGCAGATCCTAAAGGAATTTAAAATAAGTGTTGGTAGTCAGACTTTGTTAGAGATTCCCTCCAGAGGTTGAGTGAACGGTTGCCACATTAAATCAAACCTTAAAGATATCTAATCGTCTAAAAGTGTGTTCACAAGGTCGACAAAACACATTTTCCCTCATCTGCACTTCTTTGTCTCGACATTCAGGGACTTCAACTCTCTTTTTTTTAACTTGCTTTCCAGTCTGACGGCAGCTGCTCAATAAAGTGGTGATGAGACAGGAATCACTTCTGATAGAGGGGCTAGTTGTTCTTACAGTATAGTACAGGTGAAAACCTCAAAGCAATGGCATTATATGTACAGTGGCACCGCAGTTCCTGTCTGTTGTCTCTACAACATGTGGACACGACAGTCAGACACAAAGTTTTATCTTGTTGTTGAAAATGGACGTCAGATCGGTTTAGTCTCTCACGGCAGGACAATGCAGTGGTTTTATGGCACGGGTCACATCTGCTGTGGGATAATGACAAGGGGTAAGCCAAATGGAACAGGAAGCATGTGCGTATGTGAGTGTGTGCGTGTGTGTGTGTGAGAGTATGTGCGTGGGCTTGTGCGTGTGGTTGGAAGGGGGAACTAATGAGTCTCCTATGAGCTATTATCCGTACCTTAACTCCGCACCCTGCAATAATAAAAGCCAACATTGCAGCGCTCCCTAACAGGAGGCTGCAACACAACACACTCCTCTGTGGATGCAAGTGATGAGGCGTCTGCTTGTGGAGTGCAAACCTCTCCAGAACAACTCATTACAGGTGTCATCCGTTTAAGAACTGCATCATTTTGAAGTTGTTGGGTTTAGTTTTTTGTTAAAGTTGGTGAAGCTCTGACAGGAAATCAACATTGTTGCCTGATTTGGGTTCACACAGTCTGTCCTTTGGGGTCAGGATCAGCCAACTATTGGCAGCTGCACCGTGTAGTCTAATACTGTCCCACCACTAAGCCAATTATGTGATCAGCGTTGGAGTGTCAGCGTCAGAGTGTGATAAACACAGTCACAAATGGCACCAGTGACCCACACTTGTTTACTGATGGATCCTGGATGCACTGATCAGAGCGAGAGCTTGTGTGACCATTGATCATAGAAAGAAGTGCCGTTGCATGTCAAAAGGCTGCAGAGGACATGAAACACAATGTGTGACAGAATCTGAATCAATCAATCACATTAGATGAGAGTGATAACGGCACATGTGAGGTATCGCTGGATCTGTCCCTCCCAGGTTCCCCCCCAATAAATAATACTGGAACTACAGGCGCCCTCGGGCCATGACCCTTCAATCTGAGGTATCTATGGAGAGAGAGAGGGAGAGAGAGGGAGAGAGAGAGAGAGAGAGAGAGAGAGAGAGAGAGAGAGACGCAGAGTAATCCCGTGGAGTGGGAAGACAGGAAGATCCCCACAGTCAGAGCTGTATTTCTCTTCCCAGGTTGCCGGGGTGGGTGAGCGGGCTACGTGGGCGCAGTTCCTCTGATTCACTAAAGCGGACGGGTTGGTTGGTTTGGGGTGGGGTGGGGGGGAACTCGATGCGCCCCGGACGCGCAGCATGAAGGAGGAGGAGGGCAGCGGCGCGCACTGAGAGAGACTCTCCCCAGAGTTACCGGTGTGTTCACGGCGCCAGAGTATGAAGGGATGTGAGCTGAACTTGTGGTAGAATGGCACCTCCTCTCACATGGATCTCTGAGGGATGGCAGCTTTTCACCACCACCACCACCACCATCACCACCACCACCCGAGCGCGGACCTGCGGCGGCTGTTCCACCGGCTCACCATCGCCTCCTCTCTGAGCATCCTTTGCTTCTCTTTAGTCTATCTGCTCACCGGATGCTGCGAGTCCGAGCTGACAGAAAACTCTGAGATCAGGCCACCCACACGCGAGCTCCTCGTGTCAGGGTCGGGATGGCCGCGCGAGAGGAACGGAACCAGCGTTGCCAAGGAGGTTAGCGCCGCGGTTGGCGAAGGCGCGTCCAGCGGTCATCCCGGGCTGGAGGCGAACCTCTCGGGGAAAGAATGGACGGCCGCTCGGAGGTTACCCCAGGCTCTCATCATAGGGGTCAAAAAGGGAGGCACCAGGGCTCTGCTGGAGTTTCTGCGGCTCCACCCGGACATCCGCGCCCTGGGCTCGGAGCCGCACTTCTTCGACCGGCATTACGCACGAGGACTGGACTGGTACAGGTACGCACACGTTACGCAGGAATCCATCTCAGCAAAGTCATTGAATCCACCACTGAGTGTCCGCATTGTATTGCTCCTTTTATCAACTTTACACGCTGCATTTAAAGCAGAATCTGTCTTATTCTGACACTTTTCTCCAAAAGTGCCATTTTTCTTCACGTTGACAAAAAGCTCGACTAAAAAACTCTGACTTGAGTCGTGATTGTTGTGTGTTTGTGCAAACAGGACGTTATTACACGATCACCAGCAGCTTCCCCTGGAAGCATCTCGTTGTGCTGTTTGCATACCCAAACACATCCACAGCTATTCCGCGGAGGTTTAGGTGACAGTCAAAGAGGCTCTGCCATCTGGCTATGCCAATCTGTGCATGTGTACACGCGTGTGCCCGCAGTGCTTGCTGTGAGTGTTGGTGAATGTGTGTGTACAGTAGCGGGAGGGGGGGGGGGGCAGGCCTTGTAGGATGAGTCCTCACAGAGCAGCAGCAGAGTAATAATCTCTGGAGCC
>JAVQJD010086500.1:0-17892 GCA_036023655.1 Nannoperca australis
TTTGTGTGGTTTGAAATAAAAGCTTGTAAAACTTACACAAGGTTGGTTCTGCTTTCATTGGCTTTGCTGTACATTCTCCCTTCTGGGATTTGGGGAAATTTACTGTAAACTGCAGCTGAGCAGCTGATGTTGTTGCTCAGATGCAGATGTGCTTGCCTAAACACCAAGAGCAGCCCGACCCACAACATTGGGTAAAATAAGATGGATCTCTCATAAGCATTTGAAGGTGTCTTTATACAGGTTTGAAAGCTTTACATGGTTGGTACAGTCAGACGTTGCTCATAAATTTTATCTAATAATAACAGATACTCACACATTTGTAAGCACGTCCTAGAACTTTACTAATAAGCCAGAAACTTTAGCGAAGCAAGAATAACAGGATAATGACCGAGCTGCATCATAAGTCTCGCTACTTGCTACTTGCTACTTGGACAGAATGTGTACGTGCTGTTTTACATATAACACACGGATATATCACATTTCCACAGCAACACGACATGCTAACACACGAGTAGCTCAGTGTAACAACTGTAACTTTGACTGCAGACCAGCTACAAGCGGAGCGGGACGGGGACTGACGGAGGAACAGCAAGCTCAATGTGTGGCTGCGGGAACTAGCAGAGGCATTTCTGGTGGCAACAGTGGCAGCCGCGTCAAATAGCGTCTCGGGCTGCCCCTGCTAGCTGCCCCTGCGGCTCAGGCTGCCCCTGCTAGCTGCCGCGGCAACATATTGAGCCAGGTTCTGCTGAACTTACGGTGGCGGTTCCCGTTATTTATGCTCACATTATTTACGAGTGTTGATAAGATAAAGTTAATCTTAGAGACATTCAACCAACAAACTAATAGTTGTTGAATGTTAGTGCGGATCTTGCAGCATGTAGCCTACCGCCAAAAACGTTCTAGAAAACACTATAACACAACTGTTAGCGTTAGCAGCTATTAGCGTTATTAGCTGCTAAACGGCCACAGAAACACTGTACTTACATTTGTCTCTCCTGTAGTTCGGCGGACAGTCCGCTCTGATCCTCTCTAAAGAACAGTTTAGTGGACAGTCCTGCAGTGTACTGACCCAGGTTCGAAAAGCAGTCCGACACAAAATGGTTAGCACACACGGAGGTATTTACTGACAGTAGCTGGGACTTTTCCGAGTCTGTAGCTGGCGAGAACAAAATGGCGGATCCTCGCAAAGTTAGTGTTCAGGCCGTGGGTGGAGAGACTCAGACAGTCTCGTTATTATCCCAATGAGCGCATTTGTGACGTAACAAGTGAGACAAATTCAGAATGGCTCGTTTGTTCACATGCTTTTTGATATAGGCAGACCACAAAAATACGACTGGGTGGTCTTATTTCACAGTTTGTGGGTAGGTATGGACTGCAGATACCCAAATATAAGTGCCAAAAGACAAAAAAGTGGGTTTTTCACGTTATGTCCCCTTTATGGCTGCACCAATCAATATTTTTAAATTACCAAAGAATAAAATCACAATCTATAATGTACAATGTGTCGCTCCAAACCCACAGAAATAACTCCCAACTCTGCAGGTTCCTTCAGATACATTGCATTTAGCATTTTTAGGCTTGTTGTTTTGGTTTTAGGACCTGCAACTTTACTGTTTAAAGGTTCACTCTCTGTTCACTCGGTTCATTGACCCACGTTTAGCTGTAATCTCTGCTGTCTAAATCACTTTTCGGTCCTCTCTGTCCTGTTGTTATTACAGATGTCTAAGCTAGCCACGACCCCTTGAATCACCCATGGACTAACCTACTCTGTCAAGCTGGTGGCTTTTACTCTCAATGGTCTAGGGTTAATGGGAAATAGTATTTGTTAAAGGCCGCTAAAAACAGAAATCCTAAAACCAAGATTGTTTATTTTTTATTATCGTCCCTATCTGAAGATATGGAGTTAACCACATGTGTTTTACTTTTTACCTCTGGAACAGAACCCAGAAGTTTTTAACATTTATGGTTCCCAAAGCGCTTTACAGATTGGTCTCATTCAACCATTCACACACCAATGGCGACGGAGTTGCAATGCAAGGTGCTTGGCTCAGGGTTCAGTGTTTTTCCCAAGGACACCTCCGACATGGGTAATGGAGGAGACGGGGATGGAACCGCCCATCCTGGGATTCGATCAAAAAATACTTTAATGTGGTCCCAATATCACTTTGGTATATTTTTTTGCCAGTTGACTCTTCCTCTTAACAATAATCACCATTTTCTGTTATTTGGCTTGACTTAGTACTAAAACTTAAAAAGCTATCTGTGTAATGGTCCCTCTTATGTTTGGTAACATACATTGTTCAACAACTGCACAAAGCGACAGCACACACAAACCCTTATTAAAAATGTTGTGATTCACACTGTGTTATTAGTCAGCCCTCTCCTTTGATTCACCCCCATCTGGCTCTGATACGACTGGGGCGAGAATGCATCACAAAGAATAAGCCACGCGTGGCGCTCAAGTGCACGACGACTTCGCTGAGGCTGAGGCTTGACCTTCACACCCCTCACATCACCTGAGCACTGATAGATGTCAGGTTTACACCAGGCTGTGTTCTGCTTTTTAAGGCCTTTACAGGGTTAAACAGCAGCCACACATGCATTTAAAAAGAACGTGTCAAATGTGCATTACACACACCTAAATGTGAATGAAAAACACATCAGGTCAGAATGACACAAACTAACATATTTATACACACATCAACTCAAGAGGAAAACAGCTTTCCTTTTCTTTCAGTCCATTTGATGCCATTAAAACACTGTTGAGATGAAACCAGACATAATTAAGTGCTACTCTGCAGGGAGAGAACATGCAGCCCTGCTGTGGATCCATCTGAAGTCGCTCACTTCAACCCGGCAGCCTTAAGCATCTCCCCAGTCTCTGGAAACCTGATCCGGCAGTGTATTTTTCATTTGAATCCTACAGTGGTGTTCCTGACCTCAGACAATGATCCCAATCAGTAGGAATACCCTGATGCTGCAGTTTGGACCCTCTGCGCTGAAACCAAATAGTATAATCGTGTAATGAGGGATCCCTCTCCAGGAAACATGCTCAAGTAGGAAAACTGGCTGCTGCTCCTGCTGATAACTTGCATGGTTTATTATAAAAGCACAATTTCAAAAAGTAATAGTCTCAATTTACAAATTACCATTTTGTTTTCAATGACTGTTGAGATCTGGGATTCATTTTTGGTTGTTTCTTAGTTGTGGCTGCCAATGTTACAGTCATATTTGCTACCCATAGTACAAAAATGCATTTTCAGTTAACACATTGTCATATTTTCTTTAAGAGTGACTCAACGTGGGATGAATCACAAGCTCTAGTTCTTTTCCGACAAGTAAACACTGACCAGTGTCTGAAATCAAGAGCCTGGTGTGGATTGTGCTGTGGCTGTGTGGATGTTGTGTGATTAATTAAACATTTAGGGAAGAGCTGAGGTGAATGGCAGTGCGCATTTCAGATAGTAAATAGGACACTCTCCTCCTGTCCTGTGCAAGCAAGTGAGTGTATCCAGGATTAGCCTCAACTGCATTGACTGTGAATGGGCAGGGCGGGATTGCGTGCCCACCTGCCTGGCGCTGGGCGTCTTTATTGACCTTACAGCAAGAGGTTGTGTGTTCTAGTGTTGTTAAGACTATGCATACTGTGGTGTTTTCTAAGAGGGCATGGCTGCATTTCTGTGTGCATAACGATCACTAATTACACAATGCGATTTTACAGTTGTAGATTGTCGGAATACACAGTTTATTCGGAGGAAGCACGTATGTTTCTTCTCTGCACGTCTGATATGGTGGATTAATCAGTCCTGCCTATGGTATCTTATTAACAAGAGCATATGGTATAATAATGCCTTGGTATATAATGGACCTACATGCATGATGGGTTTTGGAATTACGGATGCCTTAATGGTTTGTTAGCTTGTCAGCTCTGACGTTCTGACAGCAGGAGGTAGTGTTACTCAGCAGCTCCCATGTGTCACAGCCTAGCCACTATCTATGCAACTGGCTGCTATGGCTTCGGGGAAACTGTCTGGGGCCCATAATCATCCTCCAGTAAAGGAGATCGGGAGCCGTGACGCTGCCAAAGAAAAATACACAAGCATGCCGAGAAATGGACACGTGCACAAGCAAATGTGGAATGTAGAAAGCCATGTACACATGTCAAGAAGTCAGGAAAGGTTTGTTGCCAAATATAATGGCTCTCTCTACTCCCTAAATTATGGCTCTATGGATAAATACATCTGGACAATATAATTTCACACATCATCACCTTCACACACCCACCCTCCCAACCCCCCTTCCCTCCATAAGAAAATAAAGCTCAGGTCTTGTCAGAGGGAATCCCTGCTACCCCAGCTGAGAATACACACTCCATACTGGCCCCTCCGACATAATTCTCTTCCAACAGTCTGAAACCACCCTGACCCATCGTCTAGAGAGTGACTCAATGCCTCGGCTTCCCGCACTTCCCAGAAAGCCCTGCCAGGCCATGAGTGAGGAGACCTCCAGACGAATGAGATTTCCCACTTTTGCATCAGTGGGGCTTTAGATCCCACTGGAACACATTAGTACAGTGTACTGTGTGCGTGTGTGTCTGTGTTCTCTTGTGGGCTTTACGGAGCTCCAAGATTCTTAAGGTGGAAAATTTGCCCTGAAAGTATTTACATATTATCACATGAACCAGATCTGCGTCCCAGCTTAACATTAGGTACAGAGTGCAGACTTGCTGCCATGGTGCCTTTTGTTTTTTTTAAAGAACCCAGACAGTTATGAAACTCATGGAGCAAATAGGTTATTATGTCTCACTTATGATTCCATGATGTGGTTTCAGAGGGATACGGCTCCTGAAGCCCCATGTTGAACAGGGAGTTCCTCCTGGACCCACCAGTGTAGGCAAACCAAAAAATGACCACCTTACTTTAAAAGTAGTTTTTTGTCTGTGTAAACTACTTACTTAGTTATAACATCAGTTGTTAAGAACTACAGCTTCTAGAACTACAGCAGAGAGTAATATTGACCATCAATCACTACTTCCTTCCTCCATGAATTATTTTGGCTGTCAAAGTCTTTATTCATCCATTCAAAAATATATTTTTCATCTTGTTCCTACAGTTTAATGTATGCAGGTACAGAATGATGTATATGTAGAGTTTGAAACTAGAAAGATTTTGATTTGCTAAAAGTTTCTATGTGCTCTTTGAAAATCCCATTTCAGGTGTGAACCTACAAGCATGCTTTGTGATCACAAATACAAGGAAGACAATCCTGGTCCAGTATTGAACTTATACAAGTGTCATGTAGAAACCTGAAGCTGACAGTGCACATGCAGTGAGAATGGACTTCACAATGAAGTAGGAGACATCTTGTGTCCAGTAGGAATTGAATAAAATAGGGCCTCTGATTAATGAGACTACTGTGGACTGGTTGAGTTTGACCACAGGATGTTGGCAATTGACTGGACTGGTCATCTGGATTTGGATTTAAACATTTGATAAACAGAATATTTAGGACACATTATTAGTCATATTTATATTTTGATTTTGTTTCAGTCCAGCAGTAGTGACCAATCTGCTACAGTGTGAGCTATATGAGAATGAGTAAGAGAAGAAGACAGTTCCTGTTTGTAATAACTTTGTTTGAGGTTGATTTTAGGAATACAGAAGAAAGATCAACACACTGAAGGTTTGCTTTTGACAACAGGAACTAATTTTAGTAACAGATGGTAGCACTTCATATGATATTTTATTTACATGTGCTAATTTTAAAAGATCAGAAATAACTCTAATAGTCAAAGATATAGTAACAGGTTCTGTGCTTTGAAATATTTCTACAGTCTACTGTAAGAGGGTTTATCTTGTCAATTAGCCTGAATCTCTACATCCTTGATTCTCCCCTAACACATCCCTCAGAAATCAGTTTGACATCTGTTTCATTCTTTTACATGTGCACACACACACGCGCGCGCGCACACACACACACACACACACACACACACACACACACACAGACACACAATTACATAACAAAGACATTTATATAGTACATCAGGAGTAACCATTCCCCGACAAATGTCCTTCTCTTTGGGAACTGTTTGATTCACTTTTACACTTTCCCCTTCATGAATATATATCTGGTAGACATTTAGTAAGGCGTGAGACTGGTGTGTATCACTTAAAGAGTTATACACTTCGTCAGTCTTTGGAAATCACACTATTTGAGGATATTGAATGTGTTAGAATCTATAGTCAGATAAAAATAGTATATTAAGTTAAAAGGTATTTGCAATAATACAGTTCACCTACCATCACAATCTTACCAGTATCAAGTATTATGGCATATTAAACATTTAAAGTAGCTATCAAAAATGTAAGTTGTCAGTCTTCAGGTAGTCTGAAGCTGAGGTTAATTTAATGCACCCTGGTGTTTACACTATACAGGATGTGTCAGTGAGAGTATCTGGAGAGCATTTCTTTTCTCTCATTATGTGCTGTCAAACGGTGATGCTCATTCATGTGTTGTTGCTGCCCTCTGCTGGGTTGCTGATATATTACATTTTTTTAATCTACTTTGCCAGCTATATTTGTGTATAATATAATGACAAAACAAAAAATCAACCCTCCACTGTTATTTTTTTTTTAGAATTTACTTAATCGACAACAAACTGCTTTCTCATAAATAACTAATTTATAAAGTAAATAAGTACAATATGTTGCAGAACATATATCAAATTCCTTAAAGATCCTGCAGGAATATTGATCACAAGAGGAGACTCAAACATGTAATCAGTGTAATATAGTGAACATACCTACGTTATGAGTACAAGCAAGTTCTGTAAAAAAAAAAAAAAAAAAAAAAAACCTAGTCAAGAATACAAAGAGGAAATAGGAGAATTATAGCACACACTTTTTTTTAGGGTAAATAAAAGACAACTTTCATATGGTTTGCCTCTGTGTATGTTGTATGCATGCATACAAGAAGACAGTTATGGAGACTTAGGCCATCTGGTGGAGAACATATTATTACAGTCATTTCAATATCACCAACAGGTGAATATAGTTTGAATTGGAATCACCAAGCATTTGTTAACAAGAAAATCATTTTCCCTGGGTAACGATTTATGTTTTCATCTACTGCTGGTATGAGGTGGAGGCTCCAAAGAGCATGAAGTGAAAACTTTGTCCTTACACAGTGAGCTCTAAGTGCCTGCTGCTACAGTAGAGACAGACTGTACTACATCTGTTCAGTCCCTGCATGAACTGTACAGCCCTCTCCTTTCTGCTCTGCTCCCAGGCCTAATGCTCAGGGACTGATCTCCCATCATTGGATTGCAGTCGTACTACAACACATTCCACAGATGCAATGAGTGTGAAATAAGTGAAATATAATAGTGAATGAAATTCAAATATTTTGCTCATATTTCCCGCACTGCCCATTTGTGTCTTTTAATTAAAAGCAGACATGGTGATATCATGCATGGAAATCAAAGAGATGGAGCAGGCTGGCCTCTCAGGCCTGTGTGTGTCACGCTGCACAACTGCCAAAATATCCAATATCTCAATAGAGAAAAAAAGGATGTGTGGTAACCTAACCTACTGAGAAAATACCTGGTGAGGTGGGTGAAAGAAAGGACAGGGACAATGTTATTGGTCAAAACTATTTGCACACTATACATATTATATTGCTGCACACTGATCTGATCAGATACATTATTTTCTATCAGTGAAAGCTGCTTTTTCATTCTGTTGAATATAATTTGCAACATTTGCTATTCACGTTCGACTTATGCCTGCGTCAGTGCCTGCTTGTTTCTGAGTGATGACCCTCACAGGGTACAGATTGGCCTCTTCTGAAGCAACACTAACTGGTAATGAGCATCCGTGTCCATCAGCCGCTTGTCTGATACATTACTAATAAACATGCAGCAGGCTACGTGGGGCTATTTAAAGGCACAGAAATGGAGGCGTTGGTGGAGAAGAGGGTCTTTTTCTTGTCCTGGTGTCACTCTGTGTCAGCCACGTTGGCAGCATTCATTAGCATAGGTCCGATCTTCACTGTCAAACATGTGATACACATGTGCATACACATCCAAACGCATGCACACAGAAACACTTACGTCCATTACTTTGCTGCCACCATGTGGAAAGGCATGACATATCTGCCTTCATAAGCAAGAATGGGGTGTTGATGGTCCACATCACTTACACATATAACTCAGGGAATTTAAGTTTGGGCTACATTTATACACTCATTTATATTATGCAATGTGTAACAACTTTTGATTATGCAGAAAAAAGAGGAATTGCTGAGAGGAATATTTGGTCTCAGACATTCTAAAAACATTTTCTAGACAGAAAAGTTTTTCTGGTTTATTGTGTCATGTACTTTTCAGTTATTCCTACATTTCTGCACACTGTCTTCATTGTTTCTTCCTATAAATCCAGTCAGTGGTGGAAGAAGTTTTTTTTCTCCTAATGCAGACACAATATTAATTTGATAAAAGAAAGATAAAAGATAAAAAAAAGAAAGATATGTTTGTGAATGTTAATTAAAATAAACAGCAATTTAATAAATGCAGTGGTCTAAAAATTTTCCCTCTAAAATGTAACATAAAATGGAAGTACAGAGTGAAAATAAGCATGAAGTGAATATACTCAAAGTTCAAGCACCTCAAAGTTGTACTTGAGATGATGTATCTAGTTACTTTGCATTAGTTACATATATTGTATTTTTAGCTTCAGCACAAAGTATAGTGTCCTTGAAAGTCTCTAATGTAATAACATAAGATGAAAAGTAAACTAGGAATCTTAACGTGAACAGAAAATGTGAAATTTCAATTGAGGCCCAAATGCACTCTAAATGACGAAAGGTCAAGAAGAAATTGTTCTTGAATATAATCAGCACGTTTAACATTTTAATTGTAAATTTTAGTCTTGAGGGTGTCATTTATCACTGTGGTGTATTTGTATTATTTCTTTATTTTAATACAAAACACATTTATATGTAAATTATGTCTAAATAACATTTCCAAATTAATTATTCTGCTTCGTGATAGGTGCTAGGTTTGGGGTGTAATCCTTAATTTAAAACAAAGACAATACAAACGTGAACCTTGTTCATTTATTTATTTGCACATTTTAAGAAAACGACTAAATGTCAAGTTTGCTTTGATTGGGATAGTTCATTAAGTCTTTGAACATTGCAGAGAAAATCATTTCATTTTTCTTCCCCCCAGCGTGCTTTTAAAAGATATGAATATCTGAGCTCCAGGGTGCCATTTAAGGACGGCGGTATTTATTGTCATGTGTCACAAACCAACACAGGCTTTCTATTAATTTTTAACAGGAAAGAAAAAAAAATACAAAGTTTATTTAAAGGTGTTTTTTCTATTCCAATAATCACATAAACACTGCTGTCATTGTTCATTATTTCTTTACAATTTGTCAAAACCCAATAAAATCAACGCCGCAGGCCCAGCACAAATACACAGCGCACAATAATTCACCGCAATGATTAGCAATGACAAACCACAAAGGGATATTAGTTTGCTCTCTTCATAATTTGCACCGTTGTTATGATTATGACATATAGTCTGTACTTACTCCAGGGAAAGCAGTCTAATCAGGCTACTAGTGTAATTAAATCAACCTGCCCTGGGCTCTTATTGACTCGCTAATATGGCCGATACAATATGACTGTTATGACCTGCCGCTCTCAGACATCCATCCATACATGTTAGCCAAGCAATGATTGCCTCAGTCGAATTAGAATATAATGAATGGAGCAGCCTGATGATGACGAAACAAGGGTTGGAAGGAAGTTACATGCACACATACACACATGTTGTCATACATGCAGTAATTGAATAGATTAAAGGGAGCCACTGTGAATGCATCACCTGCATTTAGCATCAGAAAACAACCCAGTAATCACTGTATTTTTGCATGCACAGTGTATAATTCCAACCAGATATCTTAATGTACAAAGATGTTAAAAACTCATAATCTTTTTAGCAGCTTATTAAACGTATACATGCTGGAAGCGTGTAAGTGAGGAAAGGGCGCAGAGGCATGACACGTGTTTGCCTCACGTGAAAACACTGCAGCTCTAATATTTGTTATTTTCACGTTTTCTTTGAGTTGATTAAATTCTGCAGGATTTATAAAATTGTTCTAACATTGACTACATGGGAAAATGACACAGTGTTGTTGTACACAATGATGCAAATACCCCACAGACATGGCATAAAACTGAATGTTATTGTAAGACCTAAAAGCAGAGATGCACAGAATCCACACTACTTACATTACATCTGCTTTACTAAACTGCGACTGATGACTTTGCTATAGTCATTAAGGCTAAGTAACACTGAGGCTCTTATTTTACACACAATCACACTGTATGTTGTTACGGGTATCTGCTGGACAAGACAATAGGCGTTATTCTGTGTGTGTGTCTCTAACTGCATATGGAGTGAGGGGGTGATTGTACTGTGGAGTGCAACAGCTGCTGTGTAGCCTGGTGCTGCAGTAACCGCTGCAAAACACATATTTTGATCAAATTTATGTCCTAAAGACTTACAGTAGGTTGACCTGCAAAAGATGGGGAAAGTAAAGGGCTTGAGTTGAATTGGCCCCTTTTATACTCTTTATATGTATTGTTTTTACCTTTACACACATGATTTTATACACTGGACCATCCATGCAGCATGATGTTGAAGAAGCCTTGCTGTTGCCGAAACATCAGCCCATGGTATTAAAGTCTGTGCTGTTTATTCTTTTAGCGTGTATTTAAAATTCAGAATCATTTTGTCTTAGTATTAGTATTTTTCCCCCCCTTTTTCTTCAGATTATCACCCAGTGAATGCATCACAGCTGGACTTGATCATGACTGGTTCCCATTACTAAAGACTCAGGACATCTTTTAAACAGAGAAACTTAAATGACCTCATTTGAAAAACAGGCATCAGACCCACTATTGTAAGAAATACATTGATTAATACCTTTTAATATATAAATAAGGTTGTATATAAATCAGAGTGATGTACATCAAGCTTATCTTTAGCTTACTGATATAAAAATTATAAAAAGTAACTAGCAGGACTTAGGATACAGATAATACTTGTGCTTACCAATAGAGAGTAAAGTATAAAGAACACACGTGCGTTTGCACCATACACATAGACAAGGCTGGGATGATCCTCAGCTGGGATGATACTTCTAAGGAGCATGCCCCCGCTCTTGTTTTACACAATAGCCTCTCACAACTGTAAAAGAGCCCCTCTGTGTGGCGAGCGGCGCACTTCTCTTCCTTGTCACTGAGAGAATGACTGTGTCAGTGAGTGTGTGTGTGTGCTGCAGAGGGAGGGATAGACAGAGAGCATGCTTGTACAAGGCAGATGGAAAGCAAAAGTGACAAAAAGAAAAGAAAGGAATGTCTCTCCTTTCTCTCCATCCCCACCCCATTTTCTCTCCTGAATCTCCTCAACATGAGATCACCAGTGTGCAGACATACAGCACAGTACAGTGCTTATTCATGTATTCAAAGCTAATCCCCAAATGATTTAATCTGTAACATGATTAACCGTGGAGCAATTTAGAAATAATAGGTTAGCATTCAGAAATAACACTACAGTCTGAATCATTATGGGAAAGGAAGGGGTGGGGGTGGGGGGTCCCTCTGCAATCATGACTTCAGGTTTCCTTCTCTGACCATGTTAGACCTTCATGCGACTGGACCTCTGAGAGGCCACAGCCGGGGTCACATGTCAAACTGCAATTGATGTCACACTGCTCACGTGGCTCCGGCTGATGCATGATTAGTTAGATATGTACATTTAGATAATGTGCTTGTCCTCTAATCTATTAGGAGCCGCTCTGCTCTTCGCCCTAGGACTCTAATGCACTCCAATGTATTTATGGTCAATAATTAAAAGGGAAAAGCATGCATTAAAACCGGTCTCTACTTAACAGATCTTAACTAATGAGATTAGGATAATGAATAGGCCACTTTACCAGCTTGGCCCAGTACAGTGGCCATTTTGCTGACAGCTGCTGAATATGACAAGGCTAGCATCATAAGCCTTTTCTTGCAGAGGGGGTTTAGGGCATGGATTAATGCCCAAGGAACAGTGAAAAGAGGCCAGGCCTGTTTGTATAAATGCATTAATCCAGGAGAAAAATACACTGGACCTTGACTCATTTGTTTTGGGATTTCATAATTCTATGAAAAATGAGTGGCATTTTGTTTTGCAGACATGCCATCTGGAAATGTACCTCGAATACCTTATAGCAGCACAGAGGAGGGCTGATGTATGATCAGCAGGGCATGAAAACATTTTTTTTTTTAAATGAAATGGGTTGGAAATAAAATGTGAAGAACAGGACAGCCGCAGAAGTCAAAGGCGCTCCACTTACTGCGCTCTCACTTCTCCGTCTCATTCCTGATTTTCTTGTCGGCAATAGGTCCTGAAGAGGGGAGACAAATGAAAGAAAAACCCCAGAGTCATAAATCCACCATCCACCACCAATTTCCCCCTTTTCCCCCCTACAGCTTTTTCTGCCACGGTGAAAGGAAACGCCTGCCATACATGTACAACATCAGCTGTGAATGATTCAGCGCCACCAAAGGTTAATTTTCAATTTGCACAGTGAAAGGTTACCATTACATTTTGACCTGCAAATTGTATCTCCCCTTTAATAACCTATCATTTCATTTTGGGGTTCCTTTGTAGTTTGAACTGGGGCTGGCTATATTTGGTAGTGGCCATCTGTTTATTATTTAGCTGGTGCTTGGATGTGCTGCCTGACTGCATAAGGGAGCAAGAGGGGTAGCAGGAGAACGGCACTACCTGGCCCTGGTAGGGTCTTTACCAGTCTCCCCGGACCCATTAAAATCCTGTTAACTTTGATAATCCCTGGCAAGAACTTGGCCTCTGTGGACCACTGAGCAGGAGAGGAATACTTTAAAGTGCCACTGTTTAAGGGGTCATAACACCTTGTAAAGCTGTGTGTGGTGGCTGCTCAGGGTCACATAATGCTCCCTGAGAGAAGAGACAAAGGTCAAGGATCGATTATGATTTAATATACCTTTTTCCGAGGGGGAAATTCTCCCTTCTCTGAGTAGACTGTTTCACCCCTATGTCAAATTTCTTTCATAAGCCCTCACTCCTGACTTCTAATGGTCTATTAGGTAAAGCACAGTCCTGTCCCAGTTCAACACGTTATCTTATGATGATGTCTTTTTGTATAGTTTCTCTGAGTTGATTGCAACTTCAAAACAAGAGGAAGTGTTAAGGGGGACAACATGGACAAAAAATTGACATCATGGAATAGGTGGCCTATCAGGCCTACCTGGACGCCAGTGAAGCTGGGAGCCATCCGATGCAGGTGGCTGGAGCATCCTCTTGCATCATTAACTGAACTCTGATGGCTCAACACTCCGCTTTGGTTTGAGTTAATTTCGGTTAAACGGAAAAAACTAAATTAAACAAAAATACTTAAATGGGGTTATCATTTAGTGTCTATCACAGTCTCAGCAATCTTGAACCACAGGACTGTTTATGCAGTCTCTGTTTATTCGCCCTACACAGCCAATGAACGGAAAACACATTAGCTAGCTACCAAAGTACGCACCAACCACGTGTGTGTGTGTGTGTGTGTGTGTGTCTGTGTGTGTGTGTGTTTGTGTGTGTGTGTGTGTGTGTGTACAAACTTAGACATTAACTGATCTCAAACCAGGGCCTCCAGCTGATTCTCTTATCTTCTTTTGGTCTCTCTCAATGTTCCTGTTGTTTCAGTACATTTGTGTTCTATTAAGGCCAAGAGATGTTCAAATGTCCCTCTCAAACTGAATCATTTTCAACGTGCGCAGACCCAGCAATTCAATTGGCGCCACCTACAGCAAATTTGTGTGTTTTGCACTCACTTGCATCTTTCCTTTGACTTAGTTTGGAATCACACCGCCTCTTAAATTTGCTTCATGTTCTGTTTGAACAGAGTTTTGGGGAGGAGGAAGGTGGAAAGAAGTGTATGACTTTGACATTCTTTGACAACATTGGTCTCCTACCAACAGTCACAATCATTCACCGTTTACCAAGTAGTTTTCAAAACAAACCATAACCATGACCTTTCTTACCTCAAGTAAGTTAGGGTTAACCCTAACCTGACCTATTTGCTGTATAAGTACTTGCTGGGCATGTCGTCATGAGAAAGGGGCTACAGCTAAAAAAATGCTCATACAGGTCAGTTTGGAAGGTAATGCCAAATTATCTATATTTTGTGTGTATGAGGACTCAAGTGTCGATCAAAGCATCGCCTTCAGGTTAGGAGGAAACATTACTATCCAGTAGACTGCTATGTCATTTACTGGAATACCACGGGGTCTAATATTATATGGTTTAATTCCAAGATAGTAGAGTAATAGATGTGATAGTAATTATGACCATGTCAATGCCTTCCCACCAGATTGAATTAAAATGTTTTCACTAGCAGTATGGCTTCCTATGTGATGATTTCTGGATAACTTAAATTCTCAGTGAGAGTAAGTCAGGCTGGTTAAGCAGGGTAACCAGAGCAGACAAGTCTGTATGAATGCTGAAGCTGGCCCTAACAGGTGTTGTGAGGGCTTCAGCATTAACACCAACACCTGGCCTGAAGCCCCAGAGACCACATGCTGCACAACACTATTAGTCAGCTATGTGGATCACAGATAGACTGAGCTAAAAGTGGCTGCTGCCACTTCACAGAGAGTGAAAGACCTATAAAAGACTAGCCCCCTCTCCCTACTTTTGTTCTGCTGATAACATTTTATCACTCGATTTCAAAGTCTTTCAAGAGGATATTTCAAAGCAAGCCAGACATTCTGGGACAGGAACAACTTTGCTGCAAGAGTAATTTCTCTACTTGCTGTGTATGAAAATTTAAATTCCTCACCGCTTGATAGGAAGCAGAGGTTGAAACGAGCCAGAAACCACCAGCATGTGCGGAGAAATTCCTGCACCCTTCTGGTGGCGATTACCAAGAGGGGCAAAGGGAAGGGGGGTATAATAAGAGCCACGGTGGCATTGCCTTCTATCTAGAGAGAGACTCGATTGCCTGCAGTCAAAACTATCAGCTCCCTTTCATGATCATCTACTGTACAGCAGCACTGAAAATGCAAGCAGCAAAACGAGGATGCTCCATCTTTTTTTTTAATTAAGTAACTGCGAGAATGTCTTCAATCCACAGGGAGCCATTTAACATACTTCTGTAAAATGGCATCTGAAAGGAAAAAAAAACTTATTTTCCGCCACACGTGTTTGCTCCTTTGATGCCTAAAGTGAGCTTAGAGTCTGATTTGTATCAAAAAGATTTTAAAGCCACTTAACAGAGATTTTTGTTACTTTCCATGTAACATCTGTAAGTCCAAAACGAGAGAAATTACAGAAAAGAGTCAGTTTTGTCAGTTTTAAATCAAATGTACGTGTTAATTAAACAGAGCTCAAGGGTCAAGACAATAATGGCTTTTGTCAATGATGACGATTTGCTCAATCCACATACATCGACAAAAAGACATGATTGGTTGAACCTGACTAAGCAGTTGTCTCAAGGTTTTATTGGCAGGGCCAGGCCTCTGATTTCTCATTTTCAAACCACAGCACTGCAGTGTTTTCACTCTGTCACTGCTCATCTTATATTTTGACAGATGCAACTTCCACTTCACGGTTTTGCAAAGTGGCTTTAACACATCAAAGTGTCAGCATCTTCTAAGTTTCACACCAGATACAGATTGGGGCACAGGATTTAACTGTTGAACAATCTTGCCTTTATTTCTGCTTCTTTTCCATTGTCTTCTGCGAATGGCATAAGGCTAGACCTCACAGTCTCCAAAGTGAAAAATGATCCATTGATTAGACTGCTCAGTCATTAAAGGGCACATCCAAACACTGGGCAATGACCATATGGAGTCAAAGGTCAGCAAAGGGTCCTGTTCATAGCAAGGCCTTCCTGCAAGAGGGCACAGTGGCTCCCTTTATGATCCTTCATTACATTAGAGGTTAACCTTAGCCCCTTTTATAGTTTTTTTCTATCAGGGGGGACACTGAGATCCAAAGCACTTTCGTTCAGCAAGGAGAAACAGTGGTTAACAGAGCAACAGGAGGAAGGTGTGAAAGAGAAGATGTCGGGGGATGATAGAGGAATGGGATGAGACAAGAGATGAGGGACGGATGAGGAAGGGAGAGGATGTGAGAATAAAACCGACGTGTGGGGGAAGATTTCCTGAGTATCGCTGCAGCCCTGATTCTTCACCACTCCGTCTCCCAGAAAATTAAATATTGATCAATCTCACAGGCCTGCTAACAATGAAGGAGATAAAGAAGAGTATTAAAGGAAATAAATAAATATACACTTGTATCACCTGTCCAAGCTGGGGAGAGGTGGTGGGGGGTGGGGTGCAGTGAGGATAGGGGGATTTGTGTGTGTTTATGGAGGGCGATTTCCTAGCTTGGGAAATGCAGGCCCATCCATCAGCCACACCTTGAAGACGGGAGAGGTTCAGCTGGGAGGGTCTTCAGGCGTGCAGAAGTAAGGCAGGGCTCAGCTTTTCCACGTTTCTTCCTTGACAGTGAGCAAACAACCCCTCATCTCTGATCAGTTTTATCGGTAAAGCTTCTGAGCCTGCACGGCTAATAATTAATAAGGCGTACATTTCTATCGCTCTCTGTTGAGGGATCTGCATCTCTGAGCTGTCCTTTATGCCCAGAGAGCTGTTGTTTATGCCCCTGTTCCTGTCCTCCCAGCAACAGGAGCATAAACAACAGGCTTTAATAAGTGTGTGCAACTTTAGCCAGGCCCCACATTACTTTTTCACAGCAACATTACACTATTTCAAAATAAGAGTGTTATAAGTTTCTTTCCGCAAAGTTCATATACCATTTGATATCAGTAAAACGACAAACTGGAGAAACGTTTTAATCACCTTGAAATCACAAATAGCAGAAAGAAAGCCTAATTTAATCTTATCATTTTCTATTTTCTATTCTAGCTAGATCATGGTATTTTAAACAATGTATATACTGCTAATAAATGCTAAACAGGTGGACTTACAGCAGTGTTATCAACACCCCTCATCAATTTGATTGAGTGCAACAATAATATGTGTGGGTTTATCGCTCTTGTGAAAATCATGTATCTCCAAACTGTCACCTTTTCATGACTTAATAAAAAGAAACCCAAGCATTTTTAAAGGGTTTATTTATTTTGAAATTAGAGGAATTTCTTTCAACCTATATAAGAACACTTAATTCTTAATGATTTGTGATTGTCACTGTAAATTTCAGAACTTTTTCAAGTTTTTTGTTTATTTTGTATATGTGAGGCCCAAAAACACTTTAATCTCTTTTGACAATGATTCAACATGTTGTGGCTTTGTGAGCACTTACATCATCATAAGGTAAAAAATCAGGAAAATACAATAATGGTTTTAAGCTAAATTTAAACCTTTTAAAGTGCATTACCTTTTAATTGTTTCTTTCCCCAAAGTACACAAGTCAAAAGTTGAACTAAACCATGTTTATGGGATTTCCTCCACAATTGATTTTCACAGTATTTAATAAGGTAAACATCACCAATCATCACAAATGCGAGGCTCCCAGTAAGGATTTTCTAACCCAGTTTATATGGCAGTGTCACTGGGAGCTCTTACGGCTGTGACTGATCTAAACAAAAGCCCATTTCACTTCACTGAATAATGAACTGTTTGCATTTAAACCTCCCCCGACCACCACCACCACCACCACACACACACACACACACACACACACACACACACACACACAACACTTATTGTACAGAAGCTCTTGAGCACAACATAGTTTGTACTGTGAATCTTCTTAATGGCTGTGGAGAGGGGTAA